>BGNK01002243.1:0-67130 GCA_003297005.1 Symbiodinium sp. clade A Y106
CGCCGTCATGATAACTTTCTTGCTTTCTGCTTCCCCCCAGTGTGCTGCACACAACGAAAGGGTACCTTGCAGGAACCCCTTAAAGGATCTTCTTGGAGGAGCATGGGAGTTAGTAACAAAGGTTATAAGTACATTGACTGGTAAGGAAAAAAGAAAGCTACACTGTTTACAACCCGAGGTCCCTAAACCCTAAACCCTACACCCTACATCGCTATGGCACCCTCTCTAGATCTTTATATTAAAGGAACCCTTAAAGGTGTTCCATCATCCTCCAAATACTTTTTGGATCCTCCCAAAGGTCTGGATTGGTGTCGGGTGGTGGCTCTCCGCTCGACAGTCGCTGTGTGATGGTCGCTCGAAGTCTTGTGTGGCTTGTGGTAGGAAGCCTGGGCCGTTGAGGTTTTGACTTTTGTGCCTGCCGTGAGGACTTGAATCCCTAAATACCGAAACCCTTAAACCCTAAACCCCTAAACCCCGGAACCCTAAACCCCACAAAACCCCACAAACCCTAAACCCGAAACAGGCTTGGGGTTTAGGGTTTTGGACCTAAAGTTTAAGGCCTCCCTAAAAGCCTCGGCAGGGCAAACCCCCAGGAGGCCAGGGCATCTCAGAAGAGTTTTAGGGTTTAGAGATCAGGGTTTGGGGGTTTTAAGGTTCCTTGAAGGGTTCCTTTAAAGGAATCTCTAAGGGTTCCTTTAAGGGTTTAGGGCTTATTAGGGTTGAGGGTATAGGGTTTAGGGGTAAGTTTTTCTTGGGATTTAGAATTTAGGGTTCGGTGGTTTAGGGGTTGAGGGCTCAGGGTTTGTTACGGCTTATTAGCCCTAAAACCATCAACTCTAAATCGGGTTTAGAAGTAACAGTTAGTATAGCTACCTTATATGTAGCCTGAGTTACTAAGTCCAATGACCCTCCAAGTAAGCCCTAAACCCTCAACCCTAAACCCTAAAAACCCCTAAACCCTAAACCCTAAACCCTAAAAATAAACCCCTAAACCCCTGAACCCCTCAACCCTAATCAGCACCCTTACAGCCCCCTTTGAGCTTATAGATCCCTTTAAAGGAACCCCAAACCCTAATCCCTAGACCCTTCTACAAAGCCAGCGCCGGCCTCTGTCCCGACGGACACCGAGGCATTACCTGGTAATGTAGGGGCCTTTTTGACTTAGACTATTTAGGGGTTAGGGTTTCTGTTGGGGTTTAGGGTTTAGGGTTTAGGGACTAGGGTTCCTATAAGGGATCTATAAATCTATAAGGGTACTTTGATATAAGAGTTTTAGGATTTTAGGGTGTTATATAGGGGCCTAAACAAGTAGACTAGGGTTCCTTCAAGGGTTCTTTTAAGGGTTTCTTTGGGGGTTCCTTTACGGGTTCCTTTAAGGGTTCCGTCAAGGGTTCCTTCTAGAGGGGTCTACAGGGACTACTATAAAGGGGTATTATTATTACGGCCCCTACAGTATAGCACCAAGTTTGTGAACCGAATGGCCCTCAGGGTTCGGGGATTACGGGGTTTAGGCTTGAAAATCAGGGTTAAGTTTCGGAGTTTGGGGTGGTAGGATTTAGGGTTCGGGGGTTTAGGGGGTTGAGGGGGTTTAGGGGGTTTAGGGTTTAGGGTTTAGGGTTGGGGTTTAGGGTTTAGGGTTTGCAGGGTTTAGGGTTCGGGGTTTCGGAGGCACATGGTATAGGGGCCTGAAGAATTTGAACAGGGCTGCGGGTAATGTTTAGCTATATGGGGACTATGCAGGGATGCGACGCAGTTGGGGAAGTTTACATACGGTATATCCACAGTATCATAACTTGACCTAAATTTCTTAACAAGAACGCAGAAAACAGAACCAGTCGGAGCAGGCGGAATGTCAAACCTGAAGCCAGAAGAATGAACCTTAAGTTAAAGCTGCATGAAGCCCGGTTTAGGGTTTCGGGTTTGCCCATGTGAAGCCGTGCATCAGAGAGCACACTCAAAACATCCTTCCACCTGCTGTAACATGGAAGTCGGAAGCATTACTAGGGTTCCCACTCGACTTAGATGTTACGTACCCCAAAACCGTGTTCCAATTCTTCAAAGGGCCCCTACACTTATAGAACCCAGAAGCTCGCTGTTAAGGACCTCTTTTCAGGACCCCTTTTGAAGGATGCTTAATCTACTGTGTTGGGCTAAGAAGTTTACCCTAAACCCTGAACCTGAACCCCTAAACCCCTAAACCCCTAAACCCCTAAATCCCTTAAATCCCTAAACCCCGCAAACCCCTTAAACCCTAAACCCCTCAAACCCTCAAACCCTAAACCCCCCCAAACCCCTGGAACCCCAAACCCTTAAACCCCTAAACCGGCAAACCCCTTAAACCTGAACCACTCTTCGGCTTCGGCGCCTTCGGGATGCTCACCCATCTCCTCGGACTTCTTTAGGGGTTTAAGGGTTTAGGGTTTAGGGTTTCCTTTAAGGGTTCTTTTAAGGGGGTTTAAGGTTCCCTTGGAATTAGGGGTTTGGGGGGTTTGAGGGCTTCGGGGAACAGGACCCAGGGTTGAGACTTTAGGGTTTGGGGAAGTCTCTTTCCGCACGTTTAGGGCCTAGCGGTTACGGCTTTGGTTTTGAGGGTTGAGGCTTGAGGGTTTTAGGGGTTGGGGTTGACGCCTTAAAGGGCTTAGGGTTCAGGATTCAGGGTTGAGGGTAGGGTTTAGGGATGTTCGGGTCGAAGGGTAAGTTCGGCTTGAAAGAGCTTCATACGGTGTTGCAAGGCATCCGGGTTGGGGGGGTGCTTCCATGAAACAGGAATCCAAAAAAAGAGGGTTTGGTGCGCTTAGGCAGAGCTCCGTCCGAAGGCTGGTGAACCAGAGAGTGTATCTGAGATATGTTTCTTTTATTCGAAGCCAGGCTTGTCGATTAGACTTTAGTGTTTAGGTGTAGGTTTTAGAAACTCATAGTGGGAGCAGCAAGATGTTCGCGGATCCACCGTCTCAAGAAAAGCATTTGTCGTCGGATGCTACAATGTTGCGGGTCGGGATAATTAGTATATACTTTTTGGATACACCAAAAACCTATTGCAGCTGTTAAAACCACTCTATTGTCTTGGTGGCTGGTTGCCGAAGCCCTGTCGCGATCCCGCCGGGGTGGGGCACTTTGGCAGTCTGCACATTTCAAGGGCTCCCCTCCAAAAACTTCACAAGAGTCATCTTCAAAAATGAAGGCTCTAAACCCCCTAAACCCTAAACCCCAAGGTTTGCTACAGACATGTACTGTCCGGGCATCTCGAGGCTGTCTGTGTTCTTGTGGCTGGCTTCTTGGAAGCTGAACCCCGAACCAACCCCTTCACGAACAAATAAACTCCGCCAAGCCCTTCATGCCACAACGAAACCTCCTCGTAGAAACCCGAAAGCCTCCACCCCTTCACATCCCAAGAACTAAACTCCAGAACCAGAACACCCCAAACCCCTCAAATAATTAACAAAATCGATCATTGCCAGATTCAAGCATTTGTTCTGCATTGCCGCCACAAACAGCTAATCTTGAGCGGCACCAGCTTTTAGCAGAAAGCACGCAACCTCCTCGTGGCCACCGCGAGATGCGAGCATTGAGGCTGTCATTCCGTTGTGATTCCAGCAATCTGGCTTAGCACCGCCTTCCAACAGCAAACGTGCAACCTCCACGTGACCGCTCCCAGCTGCATGCATTAAGGCTGTCATGCCAGCACCGTCCCAGCAGTCTTTGTCAGCACCATTTTCCAGCAGCAAACGTGCGACCTCGCAGCAACCACTCTGTGACGCGAGCATTAGGGCTGTCATGCCGCTGTGATTCCAGCAATCCTTAGCAGCACCAGCTTCCAGCAGCAAACGTGCAACCTCCAAAATACCGCTCCGAGATGCAAACCCTACGGCTATCGGGCCAGATGCAAGCATTAAGGCTGTGTTGCCAAACTGATCCATGGAGTCTTTCTCGGCAGCCTCTTCCATCAGCAAACGTGCAACCTCCACGTGACCGTTCTGAGCTGCGCGCATTAGAGCTGTCTTGCCAACAGGATCTGCACAATCCGTCTTGGCACCAGCTTCCAGCAGCACACGTGCAACTTCCACGTGGCCACTCCCCGATGCAAGCATCAAGGCCTTGTTGCAGTCGAAAGATGCGTAGTTCTTTTCAGCACCTGGTTCCAGCAGCAATCGTACAACCTCTAGGTGACCTTTGAAAGATGCGAGCATTAGTGCTGTCTTGCCGCGAGTGCCTGCGCTCGTTTTTCTAGCACCAGCTGCCAGCAGCAGACGGACCACCTCCAGGTGACCACTCTCAGATGCGAGCATTAGCGCTGTGGAGCCGCCACGTTGCCGGCCATCTTTGTCAGCACCAGCCTCCAGCAAGAAACGTGCAACCTCCGCGTGACCACTCTGAGATGCACGAATCAGAGCTGTCTGGCCGGTAGGGTCTGCCCACTCCAGTTCAGCACAAGCAGCCAGCAGCAAACGGACCACCTCCAGGTGACCACGCTCAGAAGCAAAGCCTAGTGCTGCGGATCCGTCACGTGCACGACCATCTTTCTCAGCAGCAGCTTGCAGCAGCAAACGTGCAACCTCCACATGACCACTCTGAGATGTGCGCATCAAGGCTGTCATGCCATCATTGTCCCTGCAGTCTTTATCAGCACCAGCCGCCAGCAGCAGACGCACAACCTCCAGGTGACCACTCTCAGATGCGAGCATTAGAGCCGTGGAGCCGTCAGCATGCCGGCCATCTGTGTCAACACCAGATTCTAGCAAGCATCGCACCACTTTCTCACGATTCCATTGAGCAGCATCTGTCAGCTCTGCTACAGCTAAGCGTGCACTTTCATCCTGGTGCGAAAGGCCAGAGAGGTTCAGTAGCACTACTTGCACATCCGTGGGGGCAGCCAGCTCTGCACCATCATCCAGGAGATTCCCTTCATGCAGAAGTTGCTGCAAAGACACAGGGAAACCATGGAGCTCGCACAAATGCTCCTTCAAAGCCGCTGCATCCTCAAAATCCTCTGTGCTCACCACGGCCAGCTCTTGTCCAGAAGGTCTCCAAACGTGAAGCATTGTGGCGGAAGGCACTGACTGACACTGGGTCATGTAAACATATACCTTATTCCAACGTTGGCTTAAGGCTTGAGGGTTATTCTACATGAGGGCTTCCCCGGAAAGTACCTACTTTACAGAAACCTAGCTGAGTACTACAAAGCATCACGGTTGAGTACTCAGTGTTGTGGCCCCTTATATTGGACCCAAAACCACCGTCCCTGACAAGGTCGGCAGAGGGTGATGCAAGGTCATTTAATGTAGGGGCCTTAATAATTCGAATAGAGTTTCGGGGCCCATTTTTCTAGAATCATAATAAGGAACGCTCAAGGCCCCTAAACTAACTCACCATCATAGAGGTTTGTGATACTCTATATGCTTCCCTTGCCATGGAAGTTTAAACCAAGTTGCATCACAAGAACCCGGACTAATGTAGGAGCCTGCTTAAGAAACCCCGGCCCTCTAACTCTAACCCCCAAAAGAATAGGATTCATTCAAAGGACCCTAATAAAAAAAAACATGGGTTTCTGAATCAGGTTCCTACATTACAAAGATTCTACATTCAGCATCCGAAGGCTCCCCCTCAAACATGAAACGAATATGGGGGCCTAAATAAGTAGAATAGGGTTCCTTTAAGGGTTCCTGTTAAAGGGGTCCTATGAGGATTACTATAAGGCATATTATGCGGGTTTAGTATAGGGGCCTGAATATTTGCCAATACTATTTTGGGTGGTTCCTTCTTATAAGTATAGTACAATGGGCCCAAAAAACCCTATTCCAGTTACTGAGGCCCTATATTACATGACGGTGTTGTTGCAATCCCGTTAAACCCAGTAAGACCTACCTTGTGGCTTCTTTGGGGCCGGTGATCTGCCACATAGAGCTGAACCCCAGAGAACGGAACCCGAATAAACATCCCAGACACTAGACAAGGAAAGCTCTCACAAGCACCGCGGTAGGGTGGTCAGAGCAAGCACAATGAGCAATCATAGCGACAGCAATGATTTTAAACGATGACAACAAGGGTGGCCCGAACCCAGTCACATCCAATACAACGCAATAGAACCCTAATAAACTTTTACAGCCTGCTGATACCGTGAAGCCCTTGTAGCACTTCTTGAAGTCACGGCTCCATCGAGAATATTGGCTGCCGGGGCTGTCCAGTCGCGCTCGTCTCGGAATGGAAAGCCTGGCAAGCACTAGGCTGAAACAAGGAAGAAGCAGCCGTCGTAGCAGCAGCAGCAGTAGTCGTGGTAGTAGCAGCAGCAGTAGCAGTGGCAGTGGCAGTGGCAGTGGCAGTAACGGTAGCAGTAGCAGTGAAGTAGCAATGGTGGTGGTGGTAGTAGCAGTAGCAGCAACAAGAACAATAACAACAATACTGGTGGTGGTGATAGTAGCTTTGAGCTTTGCACGCATCAGAAGGAGCCCATCCGCCAGGCGTCGGGACGGAACCTTTGGTTCATGACCGTTTCGTCACCTCGAAAGTAGACATGTCAGCACACACCGTTCCGAAGAACTTTTGAGCATGGTGGTGATAGAGTAGGAGTGGGGTTCGAGGTCGGAGCAGGAGTAGCGAGCAGGAGCATGAGTAGTGGTGGCAGTAGCAGCAGTAGCAGCAGCGTGATCAGTCCTGGGAACCTCAAGAACAGCACTTCCCGAACCTTTGGGATGATCTAGGGCCTAGCCCCCTATACAACCTCTATGGAACCCTTTCAAGGAACCCTTTAAGGAAATATTTCTATCAAGGCCACTCTGTTTGACTGCTGTGGTCCCGAACAAGGGAGTCGACATTTGGAGGTGGCGGCCAAGAGCTGCAACTACACTCCAAACCACCCAAAAACACCACAAAAAAAAAAAAAAAAAAAAACAAGACAATACACCCTAGCCCTACACCCGAGACCCAGAGGCCTGAAGGGGATCAGGGCTTCAGGCCTTAAAGGGGGATCCTTGGGTCGAAGGCTCTGACCTTTTGAGATTCAGGTCCTCAGGGGCTTCAAGAGTTCAAGGTCTGGGGTTCTTGAGTTGATGGCTTAGGGTTGGTTTTGTGGCTTAGGGTTTAGTGCTTGGGGTTTAGCATTTAGGGTGTTTGGGGGTTTGAGGTGTAGGGCTTACGATTTCGCTTCTGCCTTAAACCCAGACCCCAAACAACAACCCTAAACCCAACAGCCACGACCCGAAACGCCCGTGCCGATCCTCGTATGTGTAGTTTTGAGTGTTGAGGCTTAGGCTGTTTTCAGGTTCAGGGATTGGGGATTGCTGCTTAGGGTGTGGGGGTTTAGGGTTGAAGGTTTAGGCTTCTGTTGGAGTTGAGGCTCAGGGCGCGATTGCATTTTGCCAATGCAACCACCTCTGTGATGACTTGCCAACTTGCCAACCCATATAGAACTTATAAAGCCCTCGGCAGGACCCCTTTAAGAAAATTTTCTTCTAATTGCTAAACCCCTGTCTAGATTTTTGCTAACTATCTTGCTGGTGATTCCCCCAGATACCCCTATGCAAAGCAAGAGAAGAGGACCTGTCTGCTGGGCTTTCGGGTTTAGTTTAGAGACTCGGGTCTGGAGTCTAGGCTTCAGGGTTTCGGGTTTAGGGCTCAGGATTTTGTATGGAGGCTAGGAGTCTAGGAGCACTTTCTACATATGACACCCGTTGCGCCAAACCCTAAACCCTCGGCCGCAACAACAACAGCAACTACTACTACTTCTTCTGCTAACACTGCTTCTGCTACTGCTTCTGCTACTGCTACTGCTGCTGCTGCTGCTGCTACTGCTACTGCTACTGCTACTACTACTACTACTACTACTACTACTACTACTACTGCTACTGCTACTGCTACTGCTACTGCTACTGCTACTGCTACTGCTACTGCTACTGCTACTGCTGCTGCTGCTGCTGCTGCTGCTACTGCTAGCTACTGCTACTGCTACTGCTACTGCTACTACTACTGCTACTGCTACTGCGACTACGACTACGACTACGACTACGACTACGACTACGACTACGACTACGACTACGACTACTACTACTCCTACTCCTACTCCTACTGCGACTGCGACTGCGACTGCGACTGCGACTGCTACTGGTACTGCTGATACTACTACTACTACTACCACTACTACTACTACTACTACGACTACTACTACTACTAATACTCCTACTGCTACTGCTACTGCTACTGCTACTGCTACTGCTACTGCTCCTGCTACTGCTGCTGCTGCTGCTACTGCTACTGCTACAGCTACTGCTACTGCTACTGCTACTGCTACTGCTTGCTACTGCTAGCTACTGGTAGCTACTGCTAATGCTGCTGCTACTGCTACTGCTTGCTACTGCTAGCTACTGCTAGCTACTGCTAATGCTAATGCTAATGCTACTGCTACTGCTACTGCTACTGCTACTGCTACTGCTACTGCGACTGCGACTGCGACTGCGACTGCGACTGCGACTGNCTGCTCCTGCTCCTGCTCCTGCTCCTGCTCCTGCTCCTGCTCCTGCTCCTGCTCCTGCTGCTGCTGCTGCTGCTCCTGCTACTGCTACTGCTACTGCTACTGCTACTGCTACTGCTACTGCTACTGCTACTGCTACTACTACTACTACTACTCCTACTCCTACTGCGACTGCGACTGCGACTGCGACTGCTACTGCTACTGCTACTGCTACTGCTACTGCTACTGCTACTGCTACTACTACTACTACTACTCCTATTGCTACTGCTACTGCTACTGCTACTGCTACTGCTACTGCTACTGCTACTACTACTACTACTACTACTACTACTCCTACTCCTACTCCGACTGCGACTGCGACTGCGACTGCGACTGCGACTGCGACTGCGACTGCGACTGCGACTGCTACTGCTACTGCTACTGCTACTGCTACTGCTACTGCTACTGCTGCTGCTGCTGCTGCTGCTGCTACTGCTGCTGCTGCGGCTGCTGCTGCTGCTCATTCTACTTCTACTACTACTACTACTGCTGCTGCTGCTACTACTACTACTACTACTACTGCTACTACTACTACTACTCCTTCTCTTACTCCTACTGCGACTGCGACGGCGACTGCGACGGCGACTGCGACTGCGACTGCGACTGCTACTGCTACTGCTACTGCTACTGCTTCTGCTGCTGCGACTACTACTACTACTACTACTACTACTACTACTTTGGGGTTCTCGGTCTTTGGAAATGTCCCGTCTTCCTGCACCGGGTGGTCGCCTCCATGTTTGCCCTGGCTGCCTTGCCGGGTGGATGATGCTTTCTGAAAGTTAATCTTCCTTGGTGTTTGCAAGGGCTTTGCATGGCTTTTACAAAGGCTCTAATATAGGGGCCTTAAAAATTAGAATAGGGTTTTGTAATTGTTTAGGCCCCTATATTAACTCACCATCATAGAGGTACAAAGGCTCTAATTTGGGTACTGCCCCCATATTGTAATAGTCCATAGTGGGGCCACGATTAAGGGCCTTATATATCTATATTATGAATCTTATTCCACTGTTACTGAGGGGGGGGAGGTAGCTAAGCTCTCATCGGGATGTTTTCCCGAATTTTTGGCAAGGATGTAAAAGCGTGCTTAGCAGCCTCAGGGGGGTCTGTTTAGGGTTTAGGGTTTAGAGATTGGGGTTTGCGGTTTGGGGTTTAGGGTTTAGGTTGTTTATGTTGGGCTTTGTAATCTTAAGGTGTCCGCTTGCGGCACGGAGAACATTCAGGAACCCACCATTGAAGGTCTACAAAGAGATCCCTGTTTCTGAAACTCCTACTGTAGAGGTCAGGGCATTCGCAGGGCTCGAACAAGGATCAAAGGAAGCAGAGGTGCCTAGACAGCACGACCATGTACAGGTACCACAAGGACACAGTGCGGGGTGTATTGAATTGCAGTATTGCAGTTGGTACTTGTCTAGAGAACAGTACATCATGTCCGTTCTCATCGGCCTCACTCAGCTGGATTTGTTGGGACTGGTATAGAGATGGACGATGAGGATTGAGTACAGTACAAGTACACATAAATGTCACGGCAAATCCGGTAAGGATTGATTGCTTTATCTTAACAAACCTATTCGTGGCGTAGTAGAGACCAGGAAGCGCCAGAACCCTCATGCCTGCCATGTGAAACATGATAAAGCCGAACTTAAAGAGACTATACAGCCCATAAACCCCCCATGAGGAGTAGCTCTCAAACCCTAAGCCCCGCAAAAAAAGAGCTGCAGCCCTGAAGAATCCTATTTATCATCACCCTATGAAAAGCATGAACCTCACTAAACAAAACCTCTAACCCTACCCGCAGACGCTACCCGCCCGTCCTGCAAGATTTTGGTCGGTGTCGGAAAATGGTGGCCCACTTGGTGCTTGTCGTCTCCCATCCTCGGGTCAAAGGCTTTAGGTTCAGATTATTTTTGGTGGCTCTTTTCCGACTGCACATAGGTCACTACGGCTGCCTGAAACTTTTCAGGGGACCGAGCATGTAGGCTCTAGGATTTAGGGGTTAGGGTATAGGCAGTAAGAGGTTCGTTTTCGGGTTTTACAAGGATACTACACGTTTAGGGTTTAGGGATATAGGATGCTTTTGGCTTGAGGTGTTAAGGTTTGGGGATTTCGGGCTGTTACTGGTTTGAGGGTATAGGCTGTAGAGATTCAAGATGTCAGGTCTCGGTCTAGGGATTTAGGGTTCGGGAACTGAGAAGCCTCACCAGCAAATCCAGACCGATGAAATCCAAACTCAAAATCCGACACCTTCGTCTCAGTAGCAGTAGCTAAGCAAGAGCGATGATAGTTAGTAATAGCAGTCGCAGCTGCTGTTGTGCTGGTGGTGGTGGTGGTGGTGGTGGTTGGGGCGGGGGCGGNTGGCAGTGGCGATGGCGGAGGTGATGGTGTGTTTGCTGTTCCTTACGCTTGGGTCGTAATTAATAACATTGCACGTTGTGCATGTTGTTGTTGCTGCTGTTGTTGTTGATGCCACTCTTCTGCCGCTTCTGCTGCTTCCGCTGCTTCCGCTGCTTCTGCTTCCTCTGCTGCTTCTGCCGCTTCTGCTGCTTCTGCTGCTTCTTCTGCTGCTGCTTCTGCGGTTGCTGTTGTTGTTGTCGTCGTGGACGTTGTCGTCGCTGTCGTCGATGTCGTCGGTGTCGTCGTTGTTGTCGTTTTGTCGCTGTCTGTCGTCGCAGGAGTAGCGGTGGTCGTCGACTGTGCGATAGTAGTTGTTGTTGCTGCTGTTGTAGTTGTAGTTGTAGTTGTAACAATTGTAGTTGTAGGTGTAGTCGTAGTTGCTTTAGTTGTTGTAGTTGTTGTAGTTGTTGTAGTTGCTGTAGTTGTTGTAGTTGTTGTAGTTGTTGTAGGTGTTGTAGTTGTTGTAGTTGTTGTAGGTGTTGTAGTTGTTGTAGTTGTAGTAGTAGTTGTTGCTGTAGTAGTTGTAGTAGTTGTTGTTGTTGCGGTAGGTGTAGTAGTTGCTGTAGCAGAAGTAGCACAGTAACAGCAGTAGTGGTAGCAGAAGAAGTAGCGGGAGGACTTCGTCGTCGTCGTAGTCGTCATCCTGGTCCCGTCCTTCGCGTTCTTCGACAAGGAGAGCTGGTACTGAATTTAGTCCCAAACCCTAAACCCTAAACCCTAAACCCTAAAACCCTAAACCCTAAACCCTAAACCCTAAAACCCTAAACCCTAAACCCTAAAACCCCCTCCTCACGTAGCGCCTGGGACTCCAGAGTTGCCTCTCTCGCAGCAGCTCATGCGCCTTTTCCTCTCGAACTTCACATCACCGGCAAGCTCTTGAAGTCTCGAATCAAGCATGTCCACCACCGGAGCCACTCGGAGGCTCTTTAGATGCTTTGGCCACCAACAAGCTCTTCCCAGCCTCGTAGCTGCCAGAGTCTGAGCTTTAGGGTCCAGGGTTTAGGCCTCTCGGCTTTACCGCTTGGGTCAGAAGAATGAAGGCCTTTCTGAGCTATGAAATAATAAGGCTAACTCCGCTGCGGCTTAAGCTACGAAGCTATAACCAACAAGTGCGCAATAGGGTTTTCAAGCGCATTCTATGCGCTTGAACAGGTTGTCATAGGGTTTCGTAAAAGTCTTGGGCCAAGGTTCCCCAGTGTCCGCATATTTGCATGGTCTTGTCTGGTGTTTTCAGGGCTTTTTGGGTTCCATAAGGTTTGTAGAGCTGCGTGTTGTGGTTGGGTTGCGTATTGGGCTTTCTGTATCCCCTTAATGAGGGTACCGAGGGACCTAAACCCGCTAGAAGAGGCTGGTGCAACTGAAAGATTTTTATCATCGTATTGTGGAACCTTGAGAGTAGCATTGCTAAGAATTGGGGTTAAGGGGGGGATAATGCCGCATAAACTTCCACAACGAACCCTTCGGAATAGTGTAATGAGTTCTTCTGGCCCACGACATGAAACGCAAACAGAACCCATCCGGAAGAGACTCAATGTGTCGAGATCGACGTGCACCATGTCTGGCGGTTCGTGATCGGCGGACCCCTGGGGTGCCGGACTCGGTAGGATCTAGCGATTACGGTTGAGAGCTGTGGGCTTTCAGTTTAGGGTTTTAGGGGTTTAGGGGTTTAGGGGTTTAGGGGTTTAGGGTTTAGGGTTTAGGGTTTAGGGTTTAGGGTTTAGGGTTCAGGGTTTAGGGTTTAGGGTTTAGGGGTTTCGGGTTTAGGGTTTAGGGTTTAGGGTTTCGTGGCTGGGTTGCCCTAAACCCTAAACCGGCTTCCAAGCTGCTGAAAACGCAGATAGAAGCCAGGCGAACAGCCGTACGGATTTATAGGGTTCTTGCAGAGCTTCTCTGAGGGTTGAAGCGATTTGTGCGGGTTGTGCATGGCATTGTGGCCTTAACTCCGTAGCCTAAAAAACCTAATGCTCTGAACCCAAAATCCTCAACCCGAAATACTGCAAAAGCGTCAAAAACCTCATCCCAAACCCTTAAAATGTATGAAACCTTTTCGAAACCATATACGAATACCTAGACGTGTGTATATATATATATATATTATACCAGCCTCGACCCCAAACAGCAATTGAGAAGTACCGATAGCAACCGCGCAATTTTAGCTCGTTTGCGCTTAGAAGTTTAGGTGGAAAGCATGGGGGGGGGGGGGNGGGGGGTGGGAATTATGTTGCTTGTTGGCTCTTTGGGTCATTTTGCGATGGTCAAAGCACGAAAGCTCCTTTAGTGGTTCAGCTGCGTCAGCTCTCCCATTCTAGTACATGGCCCCATCTGTTTGGAGCAGCGGGAAACCGAGCGGCCGGAATATATACTGGAAATATCACACTCAAATCAATGCAGCGCAATACAGGTGCAACGGCAGAGAGCTCTGACGACCACATCAGCTGTCGGTGAGGTACGTGACATCGTCATTATATGTCCTGGGGCGAGTTCAGAACTACCAGTGTCACAAGTGGCATACGTTCGCGACCAAAACGATCACTTCTTTTCCTCCCTTTCATGGATCTATAACTCGGACAATAAATCCGAATCACTACTGACTACTACTACTACTACTACTACTACTACTATTACTACTCCTGCTGCTGCTGCTGCTACTACTACTACTACTGCTACTACTACTACTACTACTACTACTACGTCTACTTTCTTTTCATCTGCCGGGTTGTCTCAGCACCAACCCTCCCTGTAGACGGCAGGCGCCGGAGGCTGCGGTGCCGGAGGGTGGTTCTCTTGGACATATTTGCTGATTCTTTTTTACCTCGGCGGTGCCATTGCGGATATGCTTGCGAAGCCCCGCAGGCTGCGGCGCCGCGGTAGAGAGAGGACCGAATACAGTATTAACCTGGCGTTTTGACTTGGGGACATGTTAGCTGCTGCGTTTCAAGAAGTGCTGCATAGCTTTTCCGGCGCCGGAAACTGCGGCGCCGCAGCCTCCGGCGCCTCAGGCTCCGGCGCCGCAGTTTCCGGCGCAGGTAGAGGAACGAATGCAGTTGACCTGGTGATATATTCGCTGATGCAGTTCATGAGTATGGCATCTGGGGGTAAAATTGCCAAGCAATGACCTCTTCGGTGCCGCGGGCTCCGGCGCCGGAGCGGACCATTAACTTACAAGGTCAAGACACGAACATTGTTCCGACTTGACGAAGCATTCCCCAGTTCATCAACGAGTATGACAAACCGACACCTCCAAAGCCTCCGGCGCCGGAGGCTGTGGCGCCGGAGGGTGGTTTCTTGGACATATTTGCTGATTCTTTTTTAGCTCGGCGGCGCCATTGCGGATACGCTTGCGAAGCCCCGCAGGCTGCGGCGCCGCGGTAGAGAGAGGACCGAATACAGTGTTAACCTGGCATTTTGACTTGGGGGCATGTTAGCTGCTGCGTTTCAAGAAGTGCTGAGTAGCTTTTGCGGCGCCGGAAACTGCGGCGCCGCAGCCTCCGGCGCCGCAGTTTCCGGCGCAGGTAGAGGAACGAATGCAGTTGATCTGGTGATATATTCGCTGATGCAGTTCATGAGTATAGCATCTGGGGGTACAGTTGCCAAGCAATGACCTCTTCGGTGCCGCGGGCTCCGGCGCCGGAGCGGCCATTAACTTACAAGGTCAAGACACGAACATTGTTCCGACTTGACGAAACATACCCCAGTTCATTAACGCGTACGACAAATCGACACCTCCAGAGCGTCCGGCGCCGGAGGCTGCGGCGCCGGAGGGTGGCTTCTTGGATTAATTTTTTTTTGGCTCGGCAGTGCCTCGTGTGGATTCGCTTACGAAGTCCCGTAGGCTGCGGCGCCGCAGGCTCCGGCGCAGATAGAGGGAGGACAGTATTGACCCGGCGTTTTGACGTGGGGACATATTGGCCGCTGCGTTTCAAGAAGTGCTGAGTAGCGTCTGTGGGTACAGTTGCCAAGGAATGCTACCCTTTTCGGCGCCGCAGGCTCCGGCTCCGCAGGCTCCTTTGAATGAAGCTGCGACAGCACGCTACAGCTCGTTGAGTACAGTATAGTTGTCGAAACGTTATGCTGTCCAGAAGCTCTCATTTTACACATCAAGCATTGCAACTTACACACGTATCCTTTTTCGCCCCCCAATAAGCAAGACTTGAAGCAAGCCAGGACAGAAGCAAAAAAAAAAACATCGCGGCTGATAGAAAAAATGGCTCAAGAAGCCTCCAATAAACAAGAATTGAACAAAAACCGTGACACTGTGCGGCGCCGTCGCACCTCATCGTTGCGGCCAGCGCCGGTTTGAAATAGCTCCAGGCCCCAGGAGTCGTTCTGGCCTTCCTGTTCCGACACATTCGAGCTGTCGCGCCAACACCAAGTGATCCTCCTACATCAAGCATTGCAACCTACGCGCATGACCATTGTCGCCCCCCAATAGCAAGACGTTGTACATCAAGCATTGCAACCTACACGCATGACCATTGTCGCCCCCCCAAGAAGCAAGACTTGAAGAAGACCAGGTCAAAAGCATAAAGACATCGCGATTGATAGAAATGCCTCAAGAAGCAGAAGCAAGACTTGAACAAAAACTGCGAGACGGCGCTGCAGTCGCACCTCATCGTCGTGGCCAGCGTCGCTTTGAAATAGCTTCAGGATCCAGGAGTACACCTGTGCCACGACGGTTTCCCTTTCATGTGTTCTGGCACTGCCGTTTCGGCACATGCGAGCTTGCGTGCCATCACCAAGTCATTGTTCCACATCAAGCATTGCAACCTACACGAATGATCATTGTCGCCCCCCCCCATAAGCAAGACTTGAAGCAAACCCGGTCAAAAGCAGAAAAACATGGCGATTGATTGAAATGCTTCAAGAAGCCCCCAATAAGCATGACTTGACAATCAGCAAAAGCCACGACACTGCGCTGCAGGCCAAGCTCGTTCTCCCTAGCTTTCCAGCATCGGTTCTGTTCTGCATGCTTACACTGTACAAAATGCAGCAAGGATATCTTGGCTGCCCAACAGTGAAAGCATCTGAACTCGCATCCGTCGGGTATCGGCTGAGCGCCCGCTGCACACCAGAACAAGAGAAGAAAACACATCGCGATTGATAGACATGCTTCAAGAAGCCCCCAATAGGCATGACTTGACAATGAGCAAAAACCACGACACTGCGCTGCAGGCCAAGCTCGTTCTCCCTAGCTTTCCAGCATCGGGGTTCTGTTCTGCATGCCTACACTGTACAAAATGCAGCAAGGATATCTTGGCTGCCCAACAGTGAAGCATCTTGACTCGCATCCGTAGGGTTATGAGAACGGGTTGGAGCCAAACAATGTAAATCTTGGAAATAATTATTTTTAAGAAAAATAATCCTCTTCATTATCCTCCCCCTCATCCTCCCCCTGACCGCTGCCTCTCCTCCCGGTCATCCTCGCTGTAGCACGAGGAGGAGGAGGAGGAGGAGGAGGAGGAAGAGGACGAGGAGGAGGAGGAGGAGGAGGAGCACGAGCAGGAGGAGGAGGAAGAGGAGGAGGAGAAGGGTGAGGTAAATTTTAGGAAACATTTACCTAAAATTTACCTCGCGGGCCTTCTTCCTGGCAGCGCAGCGGTCCGGTTTACCTGAAATTTTGCTAGATTTTACCCCCCCCCCTCCCAGAAAAACAAAAATAAGGAGGATGAAAAGGATGATAATCCGCAGGATAAACACGAGGAAAAAAACATCACTCGGAGGAAAACCAAACCAGCCAGGATGACCAGGAGGATAAGGCGCAGGATAAAAAAGATGATGACTCGCAGGAAAACAAAACCAGGGAGGATGATCCGGAGGATAACGAAAAGGTAAACTTTACGTAAAAATAATTGTTTCTGGCAGCCCCAATGATTGGCTGGCCCGATTTNATGACTCGCAGGAAAACAAAACCAGGGAGGATGATCCGGAGGATAACGAAAAGGTAAACTTTACGTAAAAATAATTGTTTCTGGCAGCCCCAATGATTGGCTGGCCCGATTTCTTAACCGTAGGGTATCGGCTGAGCGCCCTGCATTTTTTCATTGCCAGGGGGGAGTCCGCATCTGACCACACTGCCCGGCGCTTGGTGGAACTTGTTTCCCCCTCACTTGCTCCCCCAGAGAAAGAAGGCCCGAAAAGCATGCAAATGCAGCTTCTTCCTGCGCGTCTTCGATGTGCCAAAACTGGTTCACCACATAATCGAACTCGGACGTTCGCAAACCATACCCCTTGCCAGCGCCTTTGGGCGGATCCAGCTTGAAGTCCGTGACAATCGACAAGTCGCAAAAGCCCGTGACCGCAAACTTTTTCGGCGGTTCCTGCTTCGACATGAACATGCCTGCTGCATCTACCAGGCCTTCGGTTCGCACAGCATATCCTTCCCCGACCATGGCGGTCGTGCTTTTCCCACTTGAGCGAAGAAGGGCCAACAGCTGCTGCCCGGTTCGCATCGTGCCATTGGGGCAGCTCACTTGAAAACCATAGTGCGGACTTGTTTGGACACTCGCCGGCTCGGCGGGCAGCAGTGCGTCTGTAGGCACCTGCAGCGCAGGAATCAAATCCTGCGCAGACTTCGTTACCTGCTGTCCTAAGTTGAGGTGGGCAGCTTGCACAGCCACCATGTTGATGATTTTCTTGCCGTCGACTTCCTTGATTGACCGCACCACCCGAATCGCGGCCAGCGTAGGGAACAGCAACTCCTTCTTGTCCGCGGACGCCACAAACTCGTCTTTGCTCTTGCAAGAGCTGATCTGCAGCGCGGCCTCTTCATTGAAGGCCACAGCAACTGCCGGAAAAGTCCGACACGCGAGCAAGAAAGAACAATCTGGCACCGTCGCTTGTTGTCATGCCTTCTTGCGGCGTCTCGACATACACTGCATTCATCTGGAAAAGCAGGGGAGCTCCTGCCCCGATGTCCATGTTCTCCGACATAGATTCCAGAACATGCGCTGTTGTCAAATATGCGGGTTCTGACGATGGATCGAAAGGCAACTTGTTTGGCACGAATGCTCCGATTGCTTGTGTGGAAGTGGCCACGCCCAAGGCTTGCTCCTTGCACTTTTCAACCAACCTACCTCTTTCAGTCATGGATGCCCTGTCATCAGTGTCCACGAAAGTATTTTCGCCAGTGCTGATTCGAAGATTGCCAGCGATGACATTCGCCTGCAAAGACCTGTCGATTAACATACGTTTCCGAAAACGTTGGATTTTGGTTGCACATTGAGGTCTGTTGAGTGTTCAAAAGAATCTTCATTGAACAGCATGCCTCGCACTAAGCCAGGCCCGTGACTACAGAAAGAACGAGAATCTTATACAGCCTTCTGAAAGTGGCTGCACACCGAGAAACAGCAGCGAAACCACATGGCCAACAGCACTCTTCAGCTTGCTGCCCAACTCCGAGGACCAACAAGACACTGCGAGGCACAGAAGGCTGCCGTCAGACGCGGAAGAACCATCAACAAGTTCAATATCGCAAACCATGGCCGTTCCTCCTGTCTTTAGCGGCACAGCGCGGCTGTCGGACACATTCCGCACAAGTGCTACCATGTCCAGCTGCATCTTGCTGCTCATGGAAAGAACATCTTCCACAGTGCGCTTGGAAGCGCACGTCATGGGCAGACGTTGATCGCCTTCCTTCACACGCTCCCACGTGGTCGCACTCATCTCTACAACCATTTTGAGTTCCGACGCAATGAACATCACCTTAGTCTTTTGACTGAAAGTAATGCGGCTCATCTTATACACCTGGCCGTCTTTGTACTCTTGTAATGCCAACGCCGCTTTCTGGCCGCGCACGGTGCCCTCACAATAGTCATGCTCCCACCAACCGGCACGTAAAATATGAGCTTTCGTGTACTTCACCTCACGCGGGTAGCAGATCTTGACAAGAAATGTTGCCACACGTGCCGACCCCGCGTTCAAGCTCCTCAAGTCTGTTAGAGCGCTGCCGGTCGTCATGGCTGACAGTGAGCTTTCTGTATCAACTTTCGCAGTCATGTTTCCGACACAGCCAAAGAGCGGATCGAGTGCTGGCAACACTGAGCGCAATCAAAACTAATGGCAGCCCGATCAACCTGTCATGGACAGCACGCGAGTAAAAACCCCCAGTAAGAAGCGCTGGCGACATTGAGTGCAATCTGAACTAGTGGCAGCCCGATCAACTTGTCATGGACAGCATTCGAGAAAGAAAAACCAGTAAGCAAGACCGGCTCACAGTCCAGAATATTTACACTAGTGCGGCATCTGGCCTTGGAAGAAGCTTCGCCAAACCGAAAAGGATGTCCGATCAAATCAACCTGTCATGGAAGAGCATTCGGGCGCTATCTCCCCAAGAAGCGAGACCTTGGAAAAGCGTTCGGGCAGCAACCCCCAAGTAACCAAGACCTGTTCGGAGATCTAACCCCCCCAAGAAGCAAGATCTGTTCAGACTGCTAACAACTGCATGGCCAAGCTGGTCTACAAAGATTCCAAAGCATCTGCACAATAGCCGTGTTTTCAATGCTTGCGGCAGTCGCTCAACACCAAATCCTGCACCACCGACTGCGCAAAGCCAGGCTAAGCGGCAAGGTTTCGCACGAGGAAGCATATTGCAGCCACAGACTCCTTTTACAGCACATCCCCTGTCGCACGGCTGCTTCTACCCAGATCCTACAAAAGCCCAGCTATGGCTCAGCTGTACTGCTGACAGTAGCAANAGCATATTGCAGCCACAGACTCCTTTTACAGCACATCCCCTGTCGCACGGCTGCTTCTACCCAGATCCTACAAAAGCCCAGCTATGGCTCAGCTGTACTGCTGACAGTAGCAAGATGCACCGGAACAAACCCGATACGGTTGTGGCCATAGACTCCTTCAGCGCAAAGGAGCTTTGAACTCATGTCGGCTGCATCCAACACTGCACCTTTGCAGTTGCAGCGTTTGGACAAACAGTAGTAGGCATGACAAATCCACAGGCATTCGAAACCAAGCGACGGTCCCTTCATGGCTGGCTCAGCGCCCAACGGATGCCCGCTGCAATTTTCCTGATCAAGAACTTCTGCCCGACTCGCAGTCCCTTTTCTTACCGGAGGCAACTTAAACAGACCGTCACTCACTTCTCAGGAATTGTGTGCCACTACGATGCGCCATCCATGCTTCCCTCACTGCCAAAACATTCCGCACATGCAAGTCACAATGTCGAAAAAAACTCCTCATCTGACGTGCTTGATTGCTTCAGGCGTCCCAGCAAATCACGGATTTCGTTCCTGACTTTGCTGCCGTCGCAAGCGATCAGCTCTTTGACGAGACCGGGTTCAACTTTGATGGTCTCCACAGGAGAATTCTTGACAGCAGTTGCAGCATTCCCGGGTTCCACCTTGGCCTGGATTGTCTGCACAGAAGCTTTTTGGGCAGCAGCCTTCCCTTTGCGTCGGACGGCATACACATCCTGCAAAGCTTTTCGCCGAGCCGGCCCAGATGCGAACTTGCTGTACTGCGAAGGCTTCCGGTAGCGCCCGCTGCGAGATTCTGCATCATGAACAACAATCTGATTCACAGCGCATTCTCCGGCAGATCCCAAAACTTCTGCCAGCCTAAACAAAAGTACACGCCTACGGCCTACCAGTCATGCTGAAATACGTACCGCGCACTTCTGACATGCAATGAAGATTTGAATGGCGCATCAACTGAAATCATTCGAGCAGTGTCAAACGTGCGTCAGGCATTTGAACGCAAGGACTTTAGATGAGAAAGCTCCATGCAGAAGCGAAGCTGCGTGGCCTTGCAACGCAAAGAATTGCTAAGGCAACCCCTAAACCCTAGAAGCTCTGAATGTCTAGGTGACTAAGGTGAGGCACGTTGCTGCCCAGCATGTTTCACGGATTCTGGCCTCACGTCCGCCATGCACACAACCTGCTGAGGGAGGCCTGGCAAGTCTAGGGTTCTATACAGTTACTATACAGGCTTTGGCTTCTGCTGAGCCACCTCAAGATAAGGTTTTAAGCCTTAGGGTTTAGGTGCCCATCACCTGGGACAGTTTATCTCCCGGAAGCCTGAACCTTGATCCCTGAACCTTCAACCGCAACACACAAAACTCTGGAACCCTACCCTACAACCCTAAACGATGAGTTGCCGGCCTTGCTTTCGCACTCGATCTAAAGCGCTCGAACGATGGCGCGGTTTCCACCAGGCCATAGACACTCCGCACCCCACAGCACCCATGCTCACCTGTGTCCTCCACGGGGAGCCTTGAAAACTTGCGCCTCTAGATTCTAGCGCACCCGTCTACACCTTCCTGTTAGCATGATCACGTGCGCGAAGTGGTTCCTATCAGGAACCTGGAGTGCAACACTCTTCTGGCAAGCAGTTCTTGTTACAGAAAACATGTCGTTTCAGTTGCAACGGATAAGCAAGAGAAGCAGTAGTGCCGGTAATGGCTACTTCAAGGCATCCGTCCAACCCCCCGCTTGATTGAAACAGACCTTCTTCGCCGGAAGCCAGTTCTGGCAGCAAAAGCTTGCAGATAGAGAAGTCGCAGAGACACAATGGCGGAAACGGCTGCAGCTCCGATCATGCTCAGCTGGCACTTGTTTAGCGAATGTTTTGCCTCATGCACACGTGCACCCCGCGACACAAATCGGTCCACCGAGCTTAGATCGATCGACGTCACGGCAAGCAAAGTTTGTTCATTTCACACAGGGATACAAGTATGAAGACATGGGAGACAATATTGGAATCCATGGGTCGACGGGCGTTAAAGCATCCAGGGTGTGGGAAACAAGTGGGAGACAAATGAGTATGACGAGTAGAACCAAGGGTCCCAGACGAGCGTTAGAGCATCCAGAATGTGGGAGACAAATGGGAGACAAGCGGGAACAAATGAGTATGACGTGTAGAACCAAGGGTCCCAGACGAGCGTTAGAGCATCCAGAATGTGGGAGACAAATGGGAGACAAGTGGGAGACAAATGAGTATGACGTGTAGAACCAAGGGTNTCCAGAATGTGGGAGACAAATGGGAGACAAGTGGGAGACAAATGAGTATGACGTGTAGAACCAAGGGTCCCAGACGGGCGTTAGAGCATCCAGAATGTGGGAGACAAATGGGAGACAAGCGGGACACAAATGAGTATGACGTGTAGAACCAAGGGTCCCAGACGGGGGTTAGAGCATCCAGAATGTGGGAGACAAATGGGAGACAAGTGGGAGACAAATGAGTATGACGAGTAGAACCAAGGGTCCCAGACGAGCGTTAGAGCATCCAGAATGTGGGAGACAAATGGGAGACAAGTGGGAGACAAATGAGTATGACGAGTAGAACCAAGGGTCCCAGACGAGCGTTAGAGCATCCAGAATGTGGGAGACAAATGGGAGACAAGCGGGAACAAATATGTATGACGTGTAGAACCAAGGGCCCAGACGAGCGTTAGAGCATCCAGAATGTGGGAGACAAATGGGAGACAAGTGGGAGACAAATGAGTATGACATGTAGAACCAAGGGTCCCAGACGGGCGTTAGAGCATCCAGAACGTGGGAGACAAATGGGAGACAAGAGTATGACGTGTAGAACCAAGGGTCCCAGACGGGCGTTGGAGCATCCAGAATGTGGGAGACAAATGGGAGACAAGTGGGAGACAAATGAGTAGCGGTTTTTAGAGTAGTGCCGTGAGAAATCCAAATGAGCGTTAGAGAATCCTTTTCTATTAAACAAATCAAGAACCCCTCAGCTAAAGCTGTTTGGGGAATATACAAAGAAGATAATGTGTACATATGGGTAACTATGAAAACCGTGGTCCCTTTTGGGGAACCCTTTTGAATTCTACACTGAATACGGCACCCTATGGATTGGGAACCCAATCGGGAACCTACAGTCCTAAGGATCAAGGCAGCGGAACCGTCGAAAGAATCCCCATGCTAAACCCTGAACTCTAAGTCCTACACCATAGGTCCTAAACCCAAAACCCTAAGCTCGAACATTTGTGAGATAGTTGTTTTGGTTCTAGTTTCGTGAGCCTCCGAAAGGTCAGGGATTTGGGAGCCCCTGTAGAAATCGGAGCTTCCTACGGGACTTATGTTGGGTTTCGGGAATGTTGCTATATGGGTTTAAGGTTTGTGGGTTTAGGATTATATGGGGTTTGGGGATGAGTGAAGTATCAGCTATTTTCACGTCAAGCCCAAACAAACTCATGTCAACGGGCAAAAGGCTTGGATTCCTAGGGTTAGGCCCTAAACTCTCAACCCTACATGCTAAACCCCAAACCCTAACCGTTAAAGCATCCCTTTATAGATCCCTTGATAGATCCCTGTATATAGATCCCTTCCTAGAACCCTTAAAGGATCCCTTTGTAGAACCCGTAAAGGATCCCTGAGTAGATCCCTTTAAAGGAACCCTTTCGGGGATAAGGTTTACGCTTGGTGGTCTGGATCTAGGGCTTAGGGTTCGGGTCTCGGCAATGTGCTGGGGTTTAGGGTTTCGGGTTTAGGGTCTAGGGTCTAGGGATTTAGGGTTTAGGGTTTAAGTTGCAAGTAGGTTGTAGACACGGTTCACCCTCGCCCCATACAAGACGAATCATCTTCCTGGTTTTCCTGATGCTTCAGGGTCCCTCGCAACTCGTCTACAGCCAAACCGCGTATGCATATCACATAGGCTGTGGAGGTGGGACACTGACGATGATGATGGTGATGATGGCGATGATGATGATGATGAGGATGATGATGATTCTGATGATTTTGATGATGGTGACGGTGACGGTGACGGAGATGATGACGACGATGATGATGACAATGACAATGATGATGATGATGATGATGATGACGGGGAGAAGGAGGAGGAGGGTGGTCATGATGATGTCATGATGATGCTGATGATGATGATGCTGCTGGCCAAAGCCTTAAACCTACTACCCTGCAGCCCTGCATTCCTATTGAAAGCTCTTTAGATCGTTTATACGGAACGCCTTCCTCAGGATCCCTATTCTAAAACCCCAAGGACTCCAAAGCTGGAAAGGCACGTTCGGGTGAACGCCGCTTTCAGCCAAAAGCGATCGGGACTCTGCCAGGTTCGAGCTAAGTCCTCGCCGTCTTCGGGGTCCACGGAGGTTTAGGGTTTAGGGTTACCGAAGCTCAGAACTAACTCTTTCACAATCCTGAATAACTTGATGAACACTTGGGGCTCGGGGTTTAGGGAGTCCTCGCAGTCTTTAGGGTTTCGAGTTTGGGGTTTCGATTTGGGGTTTAGGGCTGAGGTTGGGTACTGCCCCCACCCTTTAACAGTCTATACTTGGGGGTCATATTGAGGGCTATATATCATAACAATCTGTTCTATATGCTTTTGCACCTTTTCAAACCGTTACAGGGTGCGGGGCAGCATCCAAGGTTTAGGGATTGATGGTAAGGGTAAACCCTAAACCCTAAACCCTAAACTCTAAACCCTAAACCCTAAACGTTGGGACTTCTGCGAACCCGAAGGTCGAAAAGGTCCCTCTTGCCGTTTATGATCCTGGGATAGTTTGTGTTCGTCTTAGAAAAGCTTGACCCCTGAAAATCTGGCCCGAATCCCTACGTAGGCGGATCAGGTGCCGAAGTTACCTAGAGTTTAGGGCCGAGGCAGAGCTTCAGGGTGTTGGATGTCAGGGTTTAGGTCTAGGTTTTCTTGTATTTTAAAGAGCTCCTTTGCTCGCTGCTCACTGCAGGCTTTCGAGTTTAGGATCTCGGGTTTAGGAGTTTAGGGCTTAAGGGTTTCAGGGTTTAGGGTTTAGGGTTCAGCAGCTCCAGTTCGAGCAGTTTCTAGTCGAGCTGGCTATTTCGATAATCGAAAAATACCCACCCACCCAGGAACCCTCAACATTGAGAAACCATATTTTTTTATTCACCCTAGAGCTCAGATCCTAAACTCTACAACCTACATCCTGAACCCACTTTCCAGCAGCGCTTTAACCTTCTGAAACAACCCAGAATATCCTTTAAACCTCTATGAACCTTTGACCCTGAACCCTAGACCTTGGACCCTAAACCTTAAGCCCTGAATCCTAAACCCTGAACCCCCGGAGGCCCTGAATCCTAAACCCTGAACCGTAGGCCCTGATTTCGGGGGTTTGTGCGACGACGAATGCGACGACGAATCCTTGACGACGAATACGGCGATTTCTGACGACGAATGTGGCGATTTCGAAGGTTCGTGTGACGACGAATGCGGCGATTTTTAACGACCTCTTTGCCGTCAAACGGCGATTTCGGGGGTTTGGGAATGAAAAATGCCATTTGACGACGAATCCTGCCGACGAATGTGGCGATTTCGAGGGTTGTGTGATGACGAATACGGCGATTTGCGTGAAATCGCCGAAAAACGACGAATACCGAATACCATTAAGGTTGAAAGTCATATGATAAAGAGGTTTAGGAGTTTTCAGGGCTTTCGGGCAGTCTTTGGGTTTCTGTCTCTCACACCCGTCCTCGAAGCTGTAGTTGCAGAGCCTCTATGTCACGGACATACCTTTTCGAGATGTAGAATTCAACCCAGGATTTCCCAAGGGCCCTTTGATCGAGCCCTTATGGTCCTTAATAGTGGGTACTTGGGGTATGATAGAGGGTAGTTGGGGGGTCTAGGAGGGTGGAGTTCCTTTGGGGACCGAAAAAGGTATCCCTACCTTATTGTTATAAAGGGGTGGGTGTATATGGGATATCCCTATCCCCATTTTTGCTTATCTGCTTCAACAGAACTCCCAAATCTCGCGACCCAAAGCCCCGAACCCGATCCCCATTGATCCGGCACTCCACAACCCCGACCACAACCGGCTTAGTGCAGAGGGGTCTATTATTTGCAGCTCAGGGTTTCGACTTCGGTTTCACGCCTTGCTGAAGGGCAGGCGCGGATAGCCAGAGTAGTTTCAAATACGAATTTTGCTACCAATGCTAGCGCACTGAAAAGCAGGGTTAGACTTTGAGATCGCACCGTTTCAGGCTTGGTAGTCTACTTATACCGTACTTGCTGCATCCGCTGGACTTTTACCCCAAACCCTAAGCCCTTTTAAGCAGAACTTGGAAGTCCTAAACCCTAAACTGCGAACCCTAAACCCGAAACTCTAAACTCTAAACCCTAAACCATAAACTCTAAACCCTAAACCCTAAACGCGAACCCTAAACCTTGAACCAGCCGTCAAAGCTCCCGAAGCCCTAACATCCGATCCGTTCAGGTGGATGGGTTTAGAGTTTAAAAGTTTAGGGTTTAGGGTTTAACGGTTTAGGGTTTAGGGTTTAGGGGTTTAGGGTTTAGGGTTTAACGGTTTAGGGTTTAGGGCTTTCGGACTTCGGGTTTAGGGTTAAGTTGCGAAGTGAGCAACCAACTAACATTGCCTAGCCCCGAACTAAACCTACACCTGAAGCCTTAGATCCTAATCCCGCCGCCCCTACTTGAAGGGGCAGGGGACTTAGTAAGTAGGTTACAAGTAGAGTTACAAGTGCCCTAAATGGAGTTACCCTAATTATAACCCCACTTATAACCTACTTACTAAGTCCCCTGCCCCTTCAAGTAAAGACCCTGAACACGCACCCTCAATCCCTAGGCCTTGAACCCTAAGCCCTAACCTAAGCGAGAAAAACTCAAGGACAAAGCCCTCTACAGCCCAGAAAGACCATCCGCCCCCCATTAACCTACAAGACCCTTGCAAAACATCCACCAAACACGCCTACCAAACAAAACACGACCCTAAACCCTTCACCCGAAACCCTGACTGCTAAGCCCTTCACCCTGAAGCCTAAACCTTGAACCTTTTACCTTAAACCCTCAAACCTTCACCCTAAACCCTGAACCGGACCCTAGACCTTGAACCTTTTAATGTAGGAACCTGATTAAGAAACCTTGGGCCTTTATTAGGGTTCCTTATATGAATCCTACTATTTTGGCGTTATAGGCCCAAGGTTTCTTAATCAGGTTCCTACATTACCGTAAACCCTAAAAACCCTCACACTGAACCCTGATCCGACAAGGCTACCAGAAGGCTTCCCTTTAAAGGATCCTTCAAGGGCTCCTACACCCTGAAGCCCAAAACAGGCTCTTATTATTATAAACCCTAATATGGGATTTACAGGGACCCTACAAAACAGTAGGTTCTGGTAGGTTAGAGCAAACCCTAAACCCTTCACCCTAAACCCTAAACCCTAATCCTAAACCCCAACCCTTTAAGGATCCCTTTATAGCCTTTATAGATCCCTTTATAGATCCCTTTGTAGAACCCTTTATAGATCCCTTTATAGATCCCTTTATAGAAAGCCTTAAAGGATCCCCCGGAGGCGAGCGTCGGCTGCATCTGCTTGGCGACCTGTCGCTTTAAGTCCTTCCGGAACTCCTCGCGGTGTAGGGTTTAGGGTTTAGGGTTTAGGGGCTCGGACGGGCGCACGCCGGGCAAGAAGCCCTGGGTGCCTTTAAAAGGGGGGGGGCTGAGCCCTTAGAGGATCCCTTAAAGGAGCCCTTAGAGGAGCCCTTTAAGGGTAGTATGGGGTTCTACAATAAGGCCCCCTTTAAAGGTCCCCTTTAAGGGTCGCCTTAAAGGAGCCCTTAAGGGTTCCTTTAAGTATCTTTTGAAGGGTGCCTTTAAAGGTCCCTTTAAGGGTTCCGTTCAGGGTTCCTTTAAGGGTAGTATAGGGTTCTATAATAGGACCGCTTTACGGATACTATAAGGGTCCCTTGAAGGGTTCCGGTACGAGTTCCTTTAAGGTAAGGGTTCTTCTAAGGGTTCCTGTGCGGGTCCCGTTAAGAGTTCCTTTAAGGCTTTCTTTAAGGGCTCCTTAAGGGTTCCTTTGAAGGAGCCCTTAAAGCAGCTTTGAAAGGGAAGCCTTCTAGTACCCTTATGGTACCTTCATAAAACATTCAGCAGGAACCCTTATAGTGCCCCAATGGACACTTTTCAAAGGGCTCCGTTCAAGGGTTCCTTTGAAGGGTTCCTCTAAGGGTTCTCTATAAGGTTGCCAGGAGCAGGCGCAAGAGTCTTCATTCACTACGATAGGGTTCCTGTAAAGGCTTCCTTTACCGGGGCATCATGATGATTTATGGTTGAGGGGCGTTCATACTGGGAGTATGAGATCTGGGGTATATTATACTTGTAGCATCTGGGACCAGAACCTGCAACGTAGGTCAGTCTTTTGTCCACAGTCAAGAGGTGTTTGGAAGCTGTTTGCGCAGGGGTTTAGGGTTTAGGTTTAGGCTTTGTGTTTTAGGATTTAAGGCCTGGAAACCGGTAACAGTGGCTCATAAGCAATCTGATTCACTCACTTCGGGCAGAGGTCAGGAGTCCACAGGGTTTAAGGTTCAGGCTTTCGCTAAGACGGAAAACCGTGAAAGCCCGAGCAAACCTGCAAAACACTGACCCAAAAACCTGAAGCCCCAAAGCCTAAATCCTGGACCCCACACCATAAAGCCCCAAACACAGGACTCTCAATGATCAAGCCCCTTATATCCGGAATCCCGGTAAAACCCTCAAGGAACCCTAAGGAGCCCTTTTCTGATTCCTAAGGCCCTTGTTTCTTTAACCCTTAGGGTTTAGGGTTTAGGGTTTAGGGCGGCCTAAACCCTAAGCCCCGAGCACACAACTTGAGCCCAGCCGACCTCACGCAAGCGCGTCTCGAGGTTCATGATGGCCTTCCTCAGCGATAACACGTCTACCCAGAGGCTCCAGAAACCCTCAAAGGAGTATACGTAAACTCATATTCAGGATCCTTGTACAGTTTAAGAAATACTCCTGTTCAAAGAGTTTTGGAGTCAGTGAGTGGGTAAGGCTGTAGAGCGTGGTGAGTCAAAAGGGTTTGGGGCTCCACGCGGTTCTGCAAGGGGTGTTCAGCGGGTTCCGTGATTCCCCGTAGAACTCTATACTATATTGAACTTAGAACCCTAGCAAAAATTGTAATTTTAGCGGTTTCTTAGGGATTAAAGGAACCAAAGATTTAAAAAAAATATTGCTAAGTACCCCTAAGTATATAAGGCCTTCTTCAACGGGGTTCTGATTCTAGAAGAGTGGTTCCCAAGTCAGAGGTTCCAGAAGCCTGAACCCTAAACCCTCGTCAACTCAAGGGATTTCTGGGAGTTTCCGAAAATAGGGGACCCTAATATAGTACCCGGTTTAGGGTTTAGGGCTTAGGGTTTAGGGTAATAAGATCCTTCTTATAAGGACCCCAAAATAAGGTACCCCTTATTTTCGGAAAGCCCCATTTAGGTTTGCGGAGTTCAGGCTTGGGGGTCTCAAAAGCCAAAACCGTAAATGCTGTGGAATAAACTACAAGGGAACCGTCCTAAACCATCCTAAATCCAAGACCCACTGCTAGAACCGTACAGACATCTACAAAACCCTTATTGTCAACGCCTGGCGCAGTGGGCGCTGTCAGGCTTAGCGAGCCTTCCACAAAAGGGAAACAAGGTCTAGGACAGCAACTGCGACATGCTTATTGGGTCCAAAAGTCTCGTTTACGGTTTCTGTTAAGAAAGGGTTGTTGCTGCAAACCTAGGACAAGATTGCTAGAAGGGATGGGGTTCAGACAACCCCCTTTCAAAACACACGGCCAGGTGCTGAAGTGGCTGATTTCGGTCATGTTGGGGGATGAGGAGAAGGAGGTGCCGCATGAGTTGGTGGTGTTGACAGCACGAGTAGAAGGAGATGGTGGCCAAAACCCTCAATCCCACACTCTCAACCTTAAGCCCTAAAATCCCTAAAGCCCTAAACCCCAAACCCTCAACCCGAAGCCCTAAAATCCCTAAAACTCTTCACGCCAGGGAGCTCCAGTTTAACCGCAGACAGACCTCCTGCAGCCATTTTTGAAGCTCACACCTCAAGAGACTTTCGGGTCTCATAGAAGGGCCCAAATAATTAAAATAAGGTATTGGGCCCCATTATACTATAATTGTGACACTGGACCCCCGGAATAGTATAGGTAATTATTGAGGCCCCTATATTGGATTTAAGGCTTACGGTTTCGGGTTTGGGGCTTAGGGTATGGGGCTTGGGGGCTTAAACTACTCACATTAAGGGCTTAGGCTCGGAAATTTTGAGCTTAAGCTGCAGATAACTACTAACATTAAGGGCGTTGGTCCGAAAATTTTGAGCTTAAACTGCAGATTTAAGGTTTGGAAAAGGAAGCTTAGGCTTCAAGGCTTAGGGCTTTTCCAGCGTAGGGTTCAACACTACACCCTAGATCCTAAACACGTTCAAGGTATGGAGCTAATGATTTTAATTGGTGCTGGGTCTGTCCAAGGGGTCTTATGGCTAATGTACAACAGAAGCTGCAATACTTACCTTAAGTATGATGGTACGTTCCTCGTCATGGGCTGGCAGGATTTCGTCCACCTGTAAAGGTAAACTTCTATCGACATAAGACGCCTAGTTTTGGAAAAACCTCACACAACTCGTCAAGCGTTTAGGAGTCTGAACAGCTCGAACTTCTTCTGTACGGACGGCCAGAACTTCCAGAACGTTAGTGTCCTGATTGGCTAAGCCATTTGAAAGTGAAGGGTCGTGTCGGACAACTTCAGTTCACGAGGGGTTGGATTCCAGCGTCTCGGGTTCCGGGTGCAACTAATTTGGTTTACGGTTTAAGGTTTGCTGATTTGGTGCCTAGGGTTTTGGGTCTACGACTTAGGGTTCAGGGCCAAGGTTTAGGGACCATGAACTCGAAACCTAAAGCCTTTCACCATTACCCTGCACAGTGCCATTAAGCGAGAGGTTTAAGGTTCAAGGTTTGGGGGTTTTAGGGTTTAGGGTTTAGGGTCAAGCACCGCCTGAAGCCTGACTGGCAACATGTCGCCGCCCTTAAGAGGTTACGGTCTTGCGAGAAGGCTTTAGGAGTCTGCGTTTACGGTCTGACGACGACAGAACCCATGAAGAAATGGATCCGCAGTAAACCCCTAACCCCTAAACCGTAAACCCCAAGCCCTAAACCCTGGAAGTGAAGAGAAAACCCTGGAAGTGAAGAGAAAAGCATCTCACTGTACCGAAAGCAGCATAGAATCGTATCTGTGCACGCGGGTCGAGCACTGTGTATGGTGGCGGCATGTTCGGAGAAAAGCTCAAACAGAAGCCATTCGTCTGACCAGCAAGTGCACGAACCGGGAAAGAGCGTATCAGATCAGAGTCTGAGGGTAGAATACACCACATATTACTGACTAGGTTAAAGGTTTAGGTAGGGTCTGTGAGGGAATGTTTTTCGGATTATTCCGACCTCCCAAAAGTCGAGCAAGTCGGGTTGACCCGAAACCCAAAAGCCCAAGGCCCCTGACTGAGCTCCCCGCAAGCTTTCTTGGCTGAGATGAATAAGTTTCCAACCCTTTGAGGGTCGAAAAAGGATGAAAGCAATAGAAATATTCAAACGGCACCTAGAGTGCTGCGGTTTCTGGTGAGCCCAATCAGCGGCCAGCATCATGCGGTCAGGGATTTCTCAGGCAAAGCTCGAAAGAAAGCTGACCCCGACCCCCCAAACCCTCAAAACCCTAACGCCCCAAATCTTACAAACTCTCAAAAGATCCCTGAAAAAACCTTGACACCTTAAACCCTGTAGCACCCTTGAAGGGACCCTTAGAGGATCCCTACATCCCTACACATGTTTTTCAAGAAACCCTAAGCCCTCAACTCCAAATTCTTGTGGACGCAGGTGGTACCCATAAACAGGAGGTTAAAGGACCCCTGGTGAAAAACCCCGTATATAGGTCCCTTTACAGGAACCCCCAGCCCTCAACCCATCACTTCCAACGCCCCGAAGGTCCAAGAGCCCCTCCATGATATCTCTGATCGTTTGTAGATGGGATCCTTCAGCGTTTGGGGTTTAGGGTGTAGGGTTGGAGGTTTAAGTTTTAGGGTGTCGATTTTTATCTTTAAAGGATTTTTTCCGACTGTTTTGTCATGCAGTGCTTTGTTTCGGGTTTAAACATCAGGTTTCAGGTTTAAGATTCAGGGTTCTGAAAATTTAAAATTCCCGGAACACGTCCACCCCCGAAATTCCTGAAGCCTCAATCCCGAATATGGGGATCTGCATGAGCAGCTAGAACATCCCCTTTTATGGTCTCTCTTGCACTGAGGCCCTACACCGAATCTTGTCCACCGCTGAAACCCTGAACCCTGGAGATGGTTTCGAGAACTTTGAATTTGGGGTACATAGGCAAAGCGACTTTTTCAGCGAAGCGGCTGCCAGGCTCAGAGAGACGGGTGCAAACATTGCCCCTGCAAGCCGACCAGGTATTACTGGGGCCCTAACACTTAGAATAGGGATGTTAAAGGGTTCCTTAAACGGGGTACAGCGACAGCACAGCGACAGCACTGCTTAAGAAATCATGGGGTTTAAGAAATTGAAGCCCTTCGAACAACCATGCGACCAAAAAGGCAAAAAAAAAACGCGCATGGCGTGCAAACTAACGATTTTGCTCTTCTCTATGGTTCTTCGCCTGTTTTCTTCGCTCAAGAGAACACCGAATCAAGAAACAGAGCGGCTGGATTTTGGTATTCCAAAAAGGAGACCCACGGAAAGACACTCGGGCGACTCGAGCCCATTGGCTGTTTTTCGGGCCTTTTCAAGTTCAGACATGTAGATCAATAAATCCAGGGTATCTCAAGGCCGAAATTTCGTGTCGATAAAAGGCGCGCTTCGAAATTAAGAAACCGACGGTCCCCTCACGGAAACTGTTTCTTAAGCGGTGCTGTCGCCGCATGTATAACTATATCTATGTATATATATATATACATATATCTATATATATGCAACCCCCCAAAAAACCTACCTCGAAGCTTGCTCTTGTACTTTCTAGACTGCGTTACGACTCCACTCCGAACACAACAGCCGTTCAAACCAAGATAAAGGTATTAAGTATTGCCTCGTATGCCCTGTCTACGACAACACAAAACCGTTCAAACAAGATAAAGATACTGAGTATTGCCTAGTATTCCCCGTCATCCGAAGGCGGGCAGTCCTTCACGATGAAGCAGGCGACACCCAGAGAGCTACGCCGCTGCGGCGGTGACGCTTCGCTTCACACGGATGGTAAACCAACACCGCAAATACTTAAAACCCTGAAACCACAAACCCAACGCGAAACGCTGAAGCTCAAAAACCTAAAGCCGTCGAACTGTGAGGCTCAGGTTTAGAACTTTCACGGTCACTGTGCTGTGCCACCAAAACCCAACAAGTGCAGCGACTCTTGCAGGCAAGGAGTGGACGACATGTTTGGGTGCTGGAGTCAATCGAGCAATGGCACGAGGCGCTCTGGTGTTCCGACCCAGTCCTCGTGGACAAGCTTGTGCCTTGTAGGTAAGAGCACCCCCAGCTCTGCTGGTGACAAGCGTTCTGGCTGACAGAACGTGATGCGCCCACCAGGAAAAAGCTTGGCAAGATCACGGTGCAGCTCCAAGCCCAGATTGGGCAGCCCGGCAAGGAAAAGACGATGTGCCAAGACTCGCTACGGAGCCAAGCACATGCCCGAAACAAGAATTTGAACCATTCATGCACAGAAACAGGGCCAGTTCGCACCATACGGTGTTCGCGAAACTGGTCCTCCAAGAATCTTTTGTACTGCGCGAACGTGTGCACATCCAGCGGCTGAACCAATGCTGTAGAAGCTGGCGGTATTGGCACTAGGAAAACGTGCTGCAGGCGCGCAGTTCTGATTACGCTGTGTGCCGTGTGCACACGGCTGGAAACCGAGCCCTGCGAGTTTGGTGCGAAACACGTGGCCGATCATCTGGATGATCCATTGCATGATGTCAGTGGTGTTCCAGAAACTCGCTCGGCGAAAGATCCATACGTTGTCAGGCTTTGCAACATTGAGCTGAGCAAGCAGAGACCTCGTAAGCCGCCTTTTGTTGCAGACCAGCACCTGTGGCAGGTGCTGCTGCACCCGCACAACGTTCGATAGCAAAGCAATATGGGCGATGGTGCCGCGGCGATCACGCTTCGGCACGAGCAGCTGGGGTTTCTTTTGCCATGCCAAAGAAGACACCAAACCTTTAGCGCTGTGATATGAGTAGTTCACAGCCGTTTCATCCAAGTTGACCCACATCGGCACCCGGCCATCGGGCACCTTGCTTTCAAGCCAGTCAGCACGGCGCCAAAACAAGGTTACCTTGGCATCAAAATTGGCGCACACCCCGCTCTCACAGCGACCAAAGTTGATGCCCTGATTGGAGCTTATTTTGGACCCAAAATGGAAGCCTTTTTCGGGCTCCGGAAATGGAGCTTGCTGAGCAGACCCACAAGAAGACTCAGCTTCCGCAGGCTCCGGCTCCGAAAATGGACCCCTTAAATGAGCCCCGAAGTGGGACCCAGAATCTGCGGAAAATGTAGAGTCAGGCGGTCTTGCGAACAATGGCGAAAACACTTCCACTATCAGACACCAACTTGAAGATGCACCTTTCAGAAAATGTTATGCATTCTAAATTCCAGTGGCAGGAAGTTCCCCATCAAGAGGACAAGAAGACCCCAAGAGCCACACTCAAACTGGCACATGCTATGGCGCAGGCCAAGGTGCCTTGGAGATGATTTCGTCGGCTGGGAGCTCTTTTCCAACGGCCGCAGGGAGCGGTATTTCAGAGACCACCGACAACGAAACCTGTGACACAACCTCCGCAGATTACGCCTCTGGCCACAGCCGGTGTTCCGGGGACGCTCTACGCAGTCACGCAATTGTCGGTTTAAGTTGGGCTCACCTAATCTCTCACACTGACGCAAGTACTGGTCGGCTGTGCTCAAGGATGTGGGCGCAACCCCACGCTCAATGTTCATCTTTTGGACGAAGGCATTGGCTTTGGACCTGGCCACGAAGCTCACAGCTTCTCGCCGCACACTGACTTCACTCCTTTTGACAGGTTCTTGTAGCCGTGAAAGAACCTCCATGTCCGCGCGGAAATATAGCTCTTCTATAAACTGTTCCAGTTCATCCTTTGGCATGGCTTGGCAGTCTGATTTGGCATCTAGGAACTCGGCTGCCACAAGTACATCGAAGCGGCTCAAGATGTACACTGCTAGAAGCACGAGGCATTGGCGAGGGTTTAACCCTGCGTTTGCCTCACGTTGCTTTTGATCACGACAGCTTCTGGCAGCCGACCGCACTTGCCTCTGCAGCGCACGCACCTCCAGGCGACTATACTGACTTGACTCGCTACCCGTGTGAGTGCAGCACGGACCGCACACGAGGCCTCACAACAGATTTGCACGTTCTCTAGTGCCCCATCATGACCCTGCCTTTTGGCACACCTCCTGAAAACCCACCGCCCCATCCGCAACATCCACCTCGCGCTGCATGGACACAGCTCGTTGCTTTTGTACAACCGGAAGTCCATACTGGGTGATGCCATGCCACCAAAAACCCAACAAGTGCAGCGACGACTGAGGAGGCCCTCTTACGCCCCCTACAAAACCACTCCTAAATGGAACTCCTGGTTTTGGATCCGCTGAACACACAAAAACATGTTTCGCTCAGTAGCCCCGTGAGCCAGACCGCGGACACTCGCAAGTCGTTCAATCAATGCGAGAGTGCAGCAGGAAAGGATTCCAAACTCACACGGCGGAGACGTGTCCTCTAGACTCCCTCTCATCAGCTTCATACTCATATACTATGGAGGTCCCCACATGAGTTTGCCTTTTACGGCTTCAAATTTAGGTCTACTTTTCGGGTCTCCATTTCATCATTGTTGCCACAGGGGCAAACAATATTACAAGACATGGCACCGAGTAGAGCAGCGGGAACCTGCGACACAGTGTCAGACACTGTCACGTGTAACAAGCTGGTGTCACAGCGGCAAGACACCCCGGCACAAGGATGACACTGCGACGTGCTCTGCACAAGGAAGACACGCACACACACACACACACACACAAAACACTTCTCCTACTCACCTTTTACTAATTCTGGGCCTACGTTCCGCTCTTTCACTTTACGTTCCACTACGGTCCGGGCCTCTTTTGCGATACTCCCCTACTCTCCTTTACGCTCCGCTACTTTCCAGCCTTTTGAGGCTGGCTCTCGAGTAATTCTGGCCTACGTTCCACTCTGCGGTGATTACGTTCCCTTACGCTCCGGGCCTCTTTGGCCTATTCCCCTATATTAATTCTGAGCCTACGTTCCACGCTTCTACTAAGCGGAACGTACGTTCCGGCCTCTTTTGGCAATTCTGAGCCTATCCGCTCTCTGGCGATTACGTTCCGGTACGTTCCGGCCTTTTTTGCCTATTCCCCTATGTGCGCTGGCCTACGTTCCGGCGCGTGAGACCTCTTTGGCCTATATTCCCCTACTAATTCTGAGCCTGCGTTCCGTTCTTCTACGTTCCCCTACGTTCCTGCCTCTTTTGTTAATTATTCCCCTATGTGCGCTGGCCCACGTTTCGCTCCGTGGGATTACGTTCCGCTACGTTCCTGACCTCTTTGGCCTATTCCCCTACTAATTCTGAACCTATGTTCTGCTCTCTGGCGATTACGTTCCGCTACGTTCCGGCCTTTTTGGTTATTCCCCGATGTGCGCTGGCCTACGTTCCGCTCTCCCCAGAGAAGGATGGCCCCGCGGACGGGTCAAGAGATTTCAGAGAAATTAGCGTTGTAGGGGCTGCAAGCGTCCTAACGGACGAAGTCCATATGCTGGCCATGCTCTCAGAGGTTGCCAAATTGCTTCAGTACTGCTGGAGAGAAGACATCATTCCAACAAATACACAGTGTTGCTTGATAATTGTCGCAAACATCGAAAGCGCGCGAGCTTCCATCGCAGATTTCCATCACAGGCAGAAGCACGTCTTTGAGCTCACAACTGCCGCCGCGAGTGGGCATCGCACCTGCGCATTGCAAAAGGTTGACATGTTAGCTTTTTGGCTGTTAGTCTTGCTAGGAGTTGGAGGCGTTAGAAGCTTTAGAGGGTTAGTGGTGGCAGGCTCACGGGCCTCATGGAAAGGTTTAAAGCTTCACGTTGGCTTCTAGGGCTTGGAGGCGTTGAGAGCTTTGGTCTCATGGAAACGTTTAGAGCTTGACGTTCCTTTTAAGGGACTGGGGCGTTGAAGGCTTTTGGGGTCAGAGGCAGGTTCACGGCCTCATGGAAGGGATTACAGCTTTACGGGGTTTCTGGGCTCGCAAGATGTTGATGAAAACAGTTTCAGGGCTGAAAGGAAGCTTTGCAAGATTACGGTTGTGTTTCTCCACCTTGAAGCCGAATTCCCCGAACTCCTTTTCGCAGCTGTTTCGACTGGAACTGCTCAGACCGCGGTGTTATCACCAGCTGCTTCATATGCAGGATGTCGCCGCTGAGGGGTTTAGGAAAGCTGGGTAAGGAGACCCCACCTAACATCAAATTTTCTTCTCACGTATCTTGGCAGCCGGAACGTTGCACTACACGTAGCAGCGCTCGCCAACCCAGAGCACTTTACAATTCGCACCAGCCACTTTCGCGAAATCCACGTAGCATCCTAGTCCATCGAAACAATAACGGGCTTGCGGCCCAAGCAGACAGTGTACTTGCACATTCCAGTGTCACTTTGGCCCAAGGTGCAAGGCTCTGGAGGTCCCATCAAAACATTGCGGAATTTCATAATGTACTCGGATGTGCCCAAGTTGTCAAGAAGCAGGCGCGTGTGAACCCTGTGGTCCCAATCGTCAATGTTCAAGGCGCCCGTTTCTCGCGCCCGTTTCTCCAACATCCACTATGTACGGCTTGCTTCCAAAAACATCGGACATAGCAAAGCGAGTCTTGCCACTTCTGCTCGGACCCCACAAGACCAGACTCGTTCCACGATCGTCGACGCGCTCGAACTGCTTCAAGAAAGCCTGAGTGCCAGATGAACTGGCATCGCAGAAACCAGTGCCACACAGAACACTTCTCACTGTACTGTAATGGCATGTTAGTCTTTTTTTTCGGCGTCTAAGCTGGAAGACCAAGAGAAATCGCCTTAATTATGAACACAACCGGGCCTGCGCTTCGCGCAGCAGGTCCTCGCGCCAGGCACGCTTGGGGCATTCGACGGCGATTCGGTCCTTGAGCCAGCATCCACCAGAATGGCTCTGTGCTTTTCGAGGATGTCCAGCGAATCTGCATTGCGTGTGCGTGACGCAAAGCCAAAAGTTCCATCTGCAGCGTAAGCGAGCCATTGGTCTCTGCTGAGCTTGTTCCGTGCGACCAGGCCATCATACCACTTGGCGTTGACGCGGAAGCGTTTCTGCATCGTCCAATCCGTTTCCACGAAAAGTGTGCCATGCTTATTGGCCTGAACATAAAAGTGAGCCCGGTCACAGGATGCACGGTAAGCGGGTCCTCTGCCTGTCGCATCGGCGCTGCCGACAGCTTCAAGATAGTTTTTGCTCACGTTGGGCTTAGTTGGATGTCCAGCCAGATTGCTGCAGATAAAGCCGCCCACGCTTTCTCGTCGATCGCCTTACAGAGCTCCCGCTGCTCATGAATGTGCACACGGCCTTGGTCCTCGCTGTCAAGCGACTCTTCCATCGTTGCGGAATACCGTATGCTGGCAAACTTGCCGACTGCCTGCGCCTTCCGCCAAGATCGGCATGGGGGTCTTCTGGCAAAGGAAGCTGCAGCCCCGCATACGAAACGAAGGAGCAGCATCAGCATCTGCAGCAGCATCTTCGCCGGTCCCAGCGACCAACAAGTCACGCACCTCTGCAAGTTTGGCAACATCGCCCTCATCAGTTTCCTCCGATTCCAACGCTTCGCCTTGCTCGAAGAGCTTTGCTAGCATCTGGTAGTAGCAGCAAGAAAAATTAAAAACACCTTCTGAATTCATCTGCGTCACAAATATGCATCAAATCGGGACGGTGGATCTGCTCCATTGTTTCATGGGATGCGGTGGAACAGGATGCCGCTCCAAAAGCTCTTTGAGGATCACTCGGCATCTTGACAGTTTTTGGCGAACTTCGTCACTGGACGGCATGGCAAGACGCCACGGAAAACCTCACCCTTTAAGCTGGCACCTGCTGAATGATTGCTCTCTTCGATGTGTTTCACCGTATGTGAAATGTAGTGTGCTCTCGTTGTTCCGTTGTGCGCCTTGGTTCAGCGCGGCTCTCTTGCCCAACGGCCAAGGCTACGCAGTTAGCACGCAAAGCCCCCTGCATCAAACAAGTTGCAAGACCGAGCAGGCCAAAACCGCAGTTCCTGCACCATTGACCCCTCATGTGTTCTCGAAAAAGCCTCTAAATAGACGGGCCCTTCGCAACCCAGGAAACCGCGAACCCGTGCAAAACCCCGACCTCCGACCTCCGGCGTCTCGTCAAAAGCAGGAGAAGCAGGATGCAGCCTTACAAAGCAAACATTCGTTCTTTATCCACTTGCTCTCTCGCTCAAGTCTGGTACCCAACATCAAACACGTTCTCTGTAAACATTGACATCACACTCATTCGCTGGCAGGAGATACTGTCGCAGCAGTCATTTTCATCGTGAAATAGCACAGGCTGGTAATTCTGGCGGAGACGATTGCAAACATGTCAGAAACGACCCTTTGGAGTTTCTCGTGGCGGTGGTCAGAAACAGTGACGAAGCGCAAAGAACACGTCACGATGGAAGAGAAATACACGTGGCAGCACGGGGGGCGTTTCGGTTGCAGGGTTCATAACCCGTTTTTTTCCGAACTTTGTCGCGTTGTCAACTGACACCAGCGTGAGAGAGTGTCGCAATGGTCGTTTACGTACAGAAAGACACCACACGTGGCAGCACGGGGGGCGTTTCGGGGCTGATTTAGTAATGGTCGTATACACTAGTCCATGTGAGCGCGTGCGTTTGAATAGACATGTGGCCACATACATGCATACAGAAAGGCTTTGAGGTAGGGTTTCTATTTGGGGGGAGGTACATATATATATATATATATATATATGTACGTTGTTGGGGTTCGATAATAGGGCCTAATAGGCGCTGTATATAGGATTTGAATATAGGGACCTTCACGGTTAGAATATTGCTTGTTTTTGGAGGGAGGGTGCATTTTATCATTTTACAGTGACTTTTTGGAGCTGTTTGATAGGTTGGCACTTGGTTGTTTGGGACTTGGTCCCCCTGAAGGTGCGACTTCAGGATGTACAGCTTTGGGGGATTGGGGGATCACTTAGAGGATCATGGGACCTGGTAGCCGGAGCTAGGTAAGAGTGTTTATTGTTTTGTTGTGGGTGCTTTTTTGCCGCGGGTGGTACGCGGTGCGCACCCGGGGCTCGGGGTGGGGCGGAATATAATGGGGCGTTGGCCGGCCAGCCGGTGGGCGCATGCTTTGTTTTGATGCGGGTGCGCGGCGCGATTTTTTTTGCTGCGGGTGCGCGGCAAGTTCACTCACTCACTTGCTGCCCGCCGCCTCCGAGCATCCACTGCAAAAAGACATCCAGGGTCCGCGGCGCGTGTTTTTTTTTCTGCGGGTGCGCGAGCTCACTCACTCACTCCCGCCGCCCGGAGCACACACAGCCAAAAGGCACCCACAACAAAAAAAACACGGGTTCCGCTAGAGCTACCGATGAGGTAGCTATGGCTATAAGATATATTTACAGATAGCTCCCATTAAGTACTTATAATCTTATACTTACTAAGTCCCATGATCCTGTAAGTAGGTAGAGTTCGAGGGTGGTTGAGGGAACATGCCGACTTCGATCATCCGGCAAACTACACTCCTAAACCCCTGACCTAATTTCCCGCATCCTCTCCTTCGGCGGACCCTTATGTGGATTCATATGGAATAGGACTTAGGGTCTAGGGTTTAGGGTTTAGTTAGGGCTTCGGTGCGAAGGTCACAGCTCCCCACGAGATCTCGTAAGGTCGCTCACTCTGCTCCCAGACTCCTTGGCATACTTGACATCCTGCAACGAACCCCTCCAGGGTTTTGGGTTTGGGGCTCAGGTTGCAGCGTCAAGGCAAGTGTTTAGTGCAGTAGTGGTTAAGAGTTTGGGGCTTCGGGTGGGGGGTTTAGGAACCCTACAGCATCTTTGCGGAGGTTTTTGACTATAGCAGGCACTATGTCAGTGTGACACTTGCAGCCTTCAATGCCGAGTCGGACCACAAAAAGCAGCATAGCCGACGATGCCGCTACTGTAGACCCTGATCAAAAAGTTTCAAGAGCAACAATAAATAGCCTTAAAGCCCAAAACTCGCGGAGCTGGAAACCGCTGACCTTGAACTCAAACCCTAAACCCTAAACCCTTTCTAAACCCACAAGTCCAACAACCCGGCACATCTCCAACCCGAAACCCTGACCAAAACCTGCCCCAACACCGGACCTTCACGCAGGAATGAAAGTCCCATAAAGCGACAGTATACTGCACCATAAAAACCTTGTTGTAAGTATTCAGGCCACAAAATAAAATCGCAACACATGAAACCCCAAGCCCACACATTGCCATCCTCCCTCAAGGGATCAGAGCACTTCAAAAGTAGGTCACCCAAACAAGTACCCTTAATCGGGCGATCTAATCTACTTGCTAAGTCCCTTGACCCTTCTGCGACCCCCACTGTAGATCATCACAGTACTGTACATACAAGCAGTGCGTGCTAGACGGGATCCCAAAATCAACCTTGCTTACTAGCCGCCCCGACAAAATCTCGCATTACCCACCCTAAACCCTAAAAACCCTAAACCCTAAACCCTACGGAAACCCTATACCCTAAACTCATAAGGAATGTACAATAATTCCATTCAGACAAGTTCAACCGTATAATTCCTGCATTACCCAGCATAAGGAATATACAATAATTCCCATAGTTTAGGGTCCTAAGGTAATGCAGGATTCATATCATCAACAGTAGTTTGGGACAATATAGGGTGTTCCTTTTAAGGGTTCCCTTAAAAGGGGTCGACAAGTTCAACCGTGTTAGCTGCCCCGACTCGGCTTTGGGCGCCTTGGAGTGGACCATGAACATACCTGCTTGAAGGATCATGGGACCTACTGTTGATGGACAAAATCCTGCATGACCTTAAGGACTCTAAACTATGGGAATTATGGTATATTCCTTATAATGGGTAATGCAGGATTTTGTCCATCAACAGTAGTAACTAGGCTTATAAATAGTAACTTAGGGTTTAGGGTCTCTTTAAGGGATCTATATGGGAACGATAAGGGGGAAGAGGTTTAGAGTACTTGGAGGATCACCTGCCATTTGCTCAACAGGTCCACCTAATATAGGGGCCTTAATAAGTAGAATAGGGTTCCTTAGGGTTCCTTTAAAGGGGTCTATAAGGGCTACTATAGGGATCTTATAGTATGGGACTTAGTAATTAGGGTTATAGATAGGGTAACTATAGTTATAATTACTTATACGCCTCCAAGTAAACACGAGCCTTAAGAATGAGACCGGCGGTGTTGGTCTACATATATATTGTAATACTTAGTTGCTGAGTTCATAAGCTCCAAAAAGTTTACACTTTCAGTTTTATAGTGGGTACTATTATCCCAAAAAGTGTGAAAGTGTATCCACTCAGCTGCTAAGAGACGGACTTATCGCCTTACTAAGTCCCCTGATCCTCCAAGTGGCGATTGCTCGAAAGGTCTCCCTTACGACGTCCCCTAAACCCTAAACCCTAAACCCTAGAGTAGGAAGATCGTAATCAAAAGGAAGCCTATCTTCGGCTAGCTTGGGAACCCTAGCCCAGAAGACCGGGACGGTTGATGGACAAAATCCTGCATGACCTTAAGGACCCTAAACTATGGGAATTATGGTATATTCCTTAATATGGGGTAATGCAGGATTTTGTCCATCAACCGGAGTTCAGGGTTTAGGGCGCTAACTTGAGAGCAGATCTGTTGAACAACTGCCCCGTCAAAGTTTTGAGGATTTTAGGATGGCTCAGACTTTGGGGTTTTGGGCTTGAGTTCTTAGGATTCTGTTGAGTTGTTTGGGCTCGGGGGCTGTCGGGTTTACTTAGAAGGTCCTGGGACTTAGTAATTCTGATCATAAACAATCTAACAAAGTTTTAGTTACTTACAACTTATGACTCTAATTAAGGTGCTTATAACCTTGCTTACTACGTTCCAAGATCTTCCAAGTAGAGCTTTGTTTGAAAAGCAGGGTCAGCAAGATAGGTCAAGTTATACGGATACCTTCAGAAAGGGCTCAGCAGTAAGCTTTAGGATGTAGGCTTACCGCTTTGAGGGGTCTCCAGCTAAGGTTTCGGGAAGTTAGCGTTTCAGGGATTTTGTAATGTAGGAACCTGATTAAGAAACCTTGGGCCTTTATTAAGGTTCCTCATATGGCCCTACTATTTTTGGAGTTATAGGCCCAGATCAGGTTCCTACATTAGGATTCAAGCTTCAAGGCCCTGGGCTTTCATGGTATTTTAGCACTGCCGCGGGCTGCCGCAGCCCGGTTTTGGCCTTTCTCAATTGCAAACGCCCTATCGGGGCCTCTTGCGCACGGGAGTGGAGTATTCTGGTTTGACATGTTTTTAGAAGGTTGTTGGGGGGTCGAATACAGGGGGCTTAAAGAGTACTGCAAGGCTAGCAGATACGTTACACACATGGTAGGACGAAATAGTCACTTTAAGGGCATACATTTTTCCAAATCGTCCGACCATGATATTCAACCTTACTTGGAGGATCATGGGACTGAGTAATGTTATAAGCCTTTAGTTTTCTGGAAATAATGCAAGGAAACCCCGAAGGAGTAATAGTAGGAAGTATTCAAACTTCTAGATGTTCCAGAGCCCTTCATGCATATGCAAGCTTGCCCACTACAGTGATAGGAGACTTTGTATCGTTCACACTACCCTCACGCCCAGACCCCTAAAACCGGATTCCAAGAAACCCAAAAGAGCCTATAAAACCCCATAACCCGGCAAAAGAAAGTTACCAAAACCCATATCATACATCGCAAAAGGATGGTTCTGTTGCTGGGCTCCCTTAAAGGAGCCCTGAAAAAACCCTTATACTGCCCTAAAGGATCCCTTAAAGGATCCCTTGCAGGAGTCCTTAAAGGGGCCCACAGTCTTGGCCACCCCACCATCTTCGAAGCAATGCTGCCTTATCAAGGAGCGGTCGTAGTCCTGCCATCGGCGTCATAAGGTGTTACATTGGGCTTTAGTGCTCAGGGTTCTCGAGGGTTTAGGGGTTTAGGGTTTAGGGTTTACTGTTTGGGGGTTCAGTTTAGGGGTTTAGGGTTTAGGGGTTTAGGGGTTTAGGGCTTAGGGGTGAAGGACCTTTTGGGTTTCGGGGAGAGGTTCAAGGTTCAAGCTTGCACTTCTTTGGGGCAAAGGGGTTGTCGGGTCTTTTTGGGCTTGGGCTGGCTGAATCAGGGGCCCGAGTCCACTTGAAGAAGCTGGTGGCCCAGCAAGCAGGCTATGAGTGCCGAGAGAAGTAGGGTATCCTCAGCTAGGATTTCTGATCCGATCTAGTTCATGGTTGGGATAAGATTAAAAATTTAGATTTTTATTCCTTATTGGCTTGAAGTACCCGAACTATGACAAAGAGATACTAGAAGGGTCAACATAATTACCAAATGCATGTGTCAAGAACAAGAAGAAGACATGTCCCAGAATTCGCACGGTTTCAGCCACGAGGAGCCTTCTGGTGAGAGGGGCGGCCACTCATGCAAGAAGCCAAAACGACTCAGCAACATGCATTGATGTCGACGGCAGAGAGATAGCCAGGCACCAGATGCGGCCCGAACGCATGCAACGTCCCCCATTAAAGCCGGGCGGTTCTCTCGCAACTGTTTCTTTTGCGCCGAAAAGGAAATCTGAAATCCGGGAAGCTGACAAATGCGGAGGCAGCAAGCGCCGTGGGAAGATGACCCGAGAGGGGCTACGCATGCCCCGGAAACGTGCGGTGCGAGACCGACTTGGCAGAAAGCCAGAAGAAGAGTCGTCGGAAGCTGACGACGAGCACGATGGTCGTTATCATCCCCCCCTCCCTCCAACCCATTCCCCCAACGAAACACGCACGGAAACTGGAAGAATCCCAAACCCCTGGAAGCCGGAAGAACCCAATACGCAGTGACATTGCAAACACCTATGTAAACCTAGACCAAAGCCTGCAAAGTGCACGAAAAGACAGAGGCGTATACGTGCCGCGGTCCAACTACTAAGATCCTTCATGCGGAGATGCTGGCGCCCGGGATCTAGCTGGTTTTTAGAATATTTTGTGGAGGGCGTGCTGCGGTTTGGTGCCTAGGGTTCTTGCAAAAGCAAGCTGGCAACTCGGAACCTCGAGCCCGAAGCTCCAAATACAGTCAAAACATGCCAAAACTGTCCTTGAATTGAAGCGTTTGTAGCCCAAAAACCAAGAAGTCTAAACCCTGAAGGCCTTGTAGCCCTAAAACCTACCACGGCCCCAACCACCGTCTATTCCCGAAAGCCAACGAAACCCTCAACACCGAAACAAAAAACAAATTCCAAAAAAACAACTAAACCCTAAGCCCTGAATCGAAACCCCTGAAAACCCCTAAAACCCCGAAACCGTTAAACCCTAAAGGCCCTAAACCCAGAACCCTGAACCCTAAATTCAACAAAAAAACAAAACGCCCCAAACCCCAAAACCCTTAAATCCCACAGGCCCTAAACCCAGAATCCTAAACTCAAAGAAAGAAAAAACAAAACTCCCCAAACCCTAAACCCTGAACAACCGGTCCCCCAAAAGCTCAAACTTTTTTCGATAGAGCTATTTTATACCCCCCCCCTCCGAATTTCAGGCGCCTGGAAGGCCTTAGTTCGCTCCAGCTCGTCGCAAGGATGATGGTTGAAAGCGTCCTCCGGGAAAGGGTTTAGGGTTTAGGCTTAGGGTTTTTAGGCTTTTGGGCTTTTAGGGTTTAGGGTTAGGGTCTTTAGGTTTTGGGGTTTTAGGGTTTAGTATTAGGCTTAGGGTTTTTAGGCTGTTGGGTTTTTTTTTAAGGTGCAATGAAGGTTTAGGGTTTAGGGTTGTAGTTTGTAGCGCCCTTTTCCGGCTGCACATATGTCTGGGCCCTGGGGTTTGGAGTTCAGGGTTTACGGTGTGTTCGCGCTTGTTTTTGCGGAGGGGGTAGGAATTAAGGGTTTAGGGTTTTAGGGGCATTAAGGGTCAGGGGTTCAGGGTTTGGGTTTACGGTTTTGGGATTGTGGCTTTCAGGGTTAGGGGCTTTGGACTTTAGGGCGTAGGGTTCCCAAGCCCCCTAAACCTGAACCCCTGAACCCCAAAATCTTAGACTCTGAACTGGGAGTTTCCGAAAATTAGGGGCACCTTGTTTTAGGCTCCATATAATAAGGGTCCTACTATTTAGGGTACTATGTTGGGGTCCCCCATTTTCGGAAACTCCCAACTTTACACCCCACAACCAGCAAAGCAGGAGCAGCCTGAACCCGAAACCCGGAATTCTGAACCTCGGACTCTCTCCTAAAGGGGCTCCTTAAAGGGATCTATAGGGCTCCGTAAAGGGATCTATAGGGTTTAGGGTTTAGGGTCTGCTTGAAGGGGCAGGGGACTTTGTAAGTTGGTTATAAGCAGGGTTATAATTAGGGTAACTCCAGTTAGGGCACTTAAAACTCTACTTATAACCTACTTACTAAGTCCCCTGGCCCTTCAAGTAGGGCTGTTTGCAGGGGTCTCAGCCGGCTTGTAAAGGAAAATTTAAACACTAAACCCTGGCTGGACCCTGCGAGAGCTAGCCTTGTAGAGTTCAAGATTCCACGTGCCTTGAAACACCAGGTTTTTTGGAGGTTCAAGTACATCCTCAACCCAGGTGCTTTAAAGCTGCCAGCCCTAGTATCGGTCTCTCGCATTAGCGTTCGGTTCAAAACGCCTTCTGCGAAGCACTCTTGTTGTGACGTCCGTCGCAAACGTCCAAAACATCGACACGGACACTTTTTGGACTACTTCTAGCCCAAAATCTCCGTCGGAGCTCTCACTGTCGGGTTCTAGAAGGATAATTTAATGCTTCTTCCGGTGGGTTTGACGGGTAACTCTAAAGCATCTGAAACTAAACCCTGCAAAGCATGAACACTGAAGCCAAAACCTAAGCCCTCACCCGCAATTCAAACCGTATAAGTTCTAAACCCTGAATGCCAAGACCTGAACCGCGAAACTCTAAATCCTAAACCCTAAACCCTTACCCTAAACCGTAAACCGTGAACTCCGCATGCCTTCGCGCCGGTGAGGAAAGCGAAGCCATCGATTGACCGCTCTCGGCCACAACAACCCATGCCTGGTAGCGGTATGTTTAGGGCCTTAACAACAAGACTAGACTCCCTTATGAAGGGCTCCTTTCAAAGAGTAACCAAAGTCCATAATGAGTGTTGTGTATAGGGTTTTTGCTATAGGGACCTTAATAACTAGGTTAAGCCTCGGGTATATTCTGCGGGTTCGCTATAAATCTCAATTTGAACGAACCCGACGAAACCATACAGGTGTTTATTTGAGCACCGAAATTCAGTTGAAGTTCGGGATACGTATAGGCAATCTGGTACCCAAACAGCGGGGGTTTGGCGTTCAGGATTTGCGGGTTGTACAGGGTTTCTTTGAAGGTAGAATCAGGTAGAAGCCTTCTGATTCAGAGAAACCGTATCCTGTATGCCCCAAATTCAACCGAAAGATACTCTAAACCCTACCTGGACAACAAGAAACCTACCTTTTTAGGGTTCCTTATTATGATTTCCTTATATAAGTCCTTAAAAGGTAGGTTATTCCGGGTTAAGGTAAGCCCTAAACCACAAGATGTCAGCTTCGTCTGGGAATTACCTGGTCCAGGCGGAGTCCGTTGTTATTGTGCCGTTCAACCCTACCTAAGCCCTAAACCTTAAACCTTAAAGCTTAAACCCCAAACCTTAAACTCCGCACCCTAAACCCCAAACCTTAAACTCTACACCCTAAACCCCAAACCTTAATCTCCGCACCCTAAACCCCAAACCTTAAACTCTACACCCTAAACCCCAAACCTTAAACTCTACAGCCCAAACCCCAAATCTTAAACTCCACACCCTAAACCCCAAACCATAAACCCTACGCCCTGGACCCGATTCGAACTTAGAGCCCTGCCCATGGAGGTCATCTGGGCATTGAAGCACGCCATTAGCTGCTCCTGAGATTCGGGGTTTCTGATCCCTGGGGCTTAAATGAAGGGCCTTGATAACTGAGATAGGGTTTTAGGATATTTTGCATTCTAGCGTATAGTTACAATAACGGACCCAAAAAGCACGGACTGGAGCTTCAGGATAAGGTCTCTGCAGACACCAAAACTCAAAGCCTAAACCGAACAAGCAAGGACATCTAATCTCGCCAAAACCAGAAATTACCAAGTAGCCAAGTAAGGCCCTCACAGCCAGTTCAAAATCGCAGGTTCAGGCGTTTAGAGGTTTAGGGCTTTGACCCCCGATCCCCGTGCGCAGTAGACTTCAAACATCTTATGCGGGCTCCCTTTCTACCCAAACGGCTTGGGAAAATCGGAATGACTGTCTCGGCAAAACAGGCGCGGCTGACGGACGACTCCCGGGGACGGCGACTCTGGCAAAACCGGCAAGGCGGCATGGCTGTGAGCGGGTTCCACGCCCCGCCACTGCTCAGCCGATTCTTTCTGAAGTTGCTCGAGCGTGCTATACAGGGCCTCTAAGGCAAGACTATAAGACTATTATTATATACCGTTTATTCAGACCTCTCTGAAATCCATCCCACAGTGCTTGGTCCCAACAGACCAAACTCGAGAGGGGTTGAGGCTTCAGTGTCGGGGTTGAGTGCCCATCCGAAAGCCTAGATTCCCAAACGGCAGTTTAGGGTTCGGGGTTTAGGGCCTGAGCAATCCTATTACTGGACTTAAGGTGTATCGTTTGGTGTTTGGGGTTTTGGGTTCAGCAGATTGAACTAACAAAAACCTTGGTGACACCCTTAAAAGGCCCTTCACAACCCTTATAATTACCCTATGCAAAGCCTCCCTAGACCCTAAACCCTAAACCCTAAACCCTGAAACCCTAAACCCCTAAACCCTAAACCCCGTGCTGGGGCCCCTGCCCCAGTGGGAGGCTCGGGACGGGCCTTCCCGCGTTTCACTTGTGGGTTGTGGGTTTTGGCTTAGGTTTTCTGCTGTATGGTTTAAGGTCGAGGGCTTTAGGTTTAGGGTTTCGGGTTTGGCTTCTGGTTTAGGGTTGAGGGTCAAGGGGTTAGGGTTTAGGACTTAGGGTTTAGGGCTTAGGTTTTCGGGTGTAGGGTTTACGGTGTTGGGTTTGCATTTGGGTTTTGGTGCTTGGGATCTAATTCTAAGGCTTACAGGATTCGGGAATTCATTGTAAAGAAATTCCCCCGAACACTAATAGTTACCACGATGGACCTGTCTAAGCATGCTCGGTGCGACCCAATGTTTAGGATCCGGGCCCAAAGCATCCTAAGTACTTACACAGCAAAAAGTAGGGTTCCCATAACAGGAATTCCTATCACGGTTTGGAAAGTACCCCCTTTCAAGGTACCTAGTTCCGTTTGGGAAAAGAGCCACTACTCCTGGGACCGCCAACATTCTGAATCGAGCCTCCATTTGCTCTTTCGATCTGGAAGTGTGGAGTTACGAAGCCCTAAACGCTAAGCCCCCTAAACCCACTAAACCCCAAAAACACCCCCATTAGCAATCAACGAAAAATCGTCAAGAACCCACAAAACAACAAAAACTCAACGAAATGATCTCACAGGCGGCTTCTGCAACTCGCACAGGCCTCATTGAACTCCTCCTGCCGGAACCTCGGCTCTCAGCAGACTGGCCGGAGGTGATCCCAAAACCCTCCTTTTCAGTTCAAAAACCAGATGCCGAGACAAAAGTATCAACTTCACATCATAGCTTAAACTGATGGTAAAAAGCGCTACTTAAGGAAAACAAACAAGAAAACTCAGTTTAGAAGGCACCCTCAACATCTGCGACCCACCCGGAAGTCCGATACCTCAACTTCCGGAGGGCTCCTGGAAGCTCATCAGCAGCAAGGCTTGGTGGGCACAGGGTGGTCAAGGATAATGTCTTAAGGATCTTTGCACTGCATCCTCCCCTAACCCCTAAACCCTAACACCTAAACCCCTAAACCCCCAACCCCTAAACCCTAAACCCTAACACCTAAACCCTAAACTCTTAAACCCCAAATCCTAAACCCGAACCCGACATTTCGCTCACGCATATGATCCTCTGGGTCGAAGGTTTAAGGAAACTGCTCGAAACGTTTTGACCGAAACGATGCCCAAAAGAGGGCCTATTTTGGGGGTTCCTTATTACATTTATTGTATAATATACCCCAAAACCCTATTCTAAATACTAAGGTCTCTATGTTCCGCAAAGGAATAGTATTGCCAAGTACTGAAACGTCTGTATTAGCCTCAAAACTACTTGCTCGTTCGGGAATTTGACTTAGGTTTTCAAAATCGGGAAAGATCCAACCCTACAGCCCTAAACCCTTGAACCCTTGACCCAGAATCCTAGACCCTACCTCTAAGCCCTTGAACCCCTAAACCCTAAACAGACATTGCATCCCAAAGTCCTAACATCTTCCATCAACCCGCTAGAGACCCCTGGTACAACCCTTTGTGAAGCCCATCCCGAAACCCAAACCCATAACCCCCAAATCCCCGAACTAAAAAACTCTGCGCCCCAAAGGCGCAAAGAGCGCCGCAAAAATCTGGTGGCTAAGAACCCCCACTGCCGCGCGCAGCTGCCGTCGTAGCGCTCACCACCCAGGAGCTGGAGCAGGACCTAGAAGCAGGTGTAGGGTTTAGCGTTTAGACTTTTGAAATTCAGTGATTGTGGCTCTTGAGCCTTGCAAAGTCTTCACGGATAAGAACCTCTAAGAAACCAATAGAGAAATTTGTGGGGTTTCTCTGTGCATATAGCTGTTTCTCGGATTTTATACGGTTCTTTAAGGTTTTCCAAGTGGCGTCGTAGACTTTCAAAGGTGCTATTCTGTCGTAGGGGCCTTTAGGGTCTCGGAAAGGCACTGACTTGCATGTCGAAGTTACGGGATTTGACTGGGCTGAGAACTTTCGGGTTTAGGTTTAAGGTTTAGGGTGTAGGGGTTACCATCACTATCGTCAACAACATAACCAGAACCATGGCCAACATTGGGGCTTGCTTTGTAGCAACAATGAGAACTGGCCCATATAGGGGCCTGAATAACAACTACTTTTTTTCCTAGTATGTACTTGTATGTAAAGATATAGATATAGATATCTATACAGATATAGACATAGATGTAGTTAAACTTGTTTAGCTGTTCATGCTCCGCATTTGTGTACTTAAAAACATATATACATACATAGATAGATCTAGATCCCTAGTGTACACATACATATACATATACACATACACATACATACACATACAGATACACCTATACATATGCATATACATGCCAACATATATTGGACATATGTATGTGTATACAGTTCGCACGTTGTTTCAAAACACAGATGCATGTACACACTCCCCAACCCAAAACTCAAAACCGCCAAATTCGTCCACCTCAAAGAACCAACAAACCCTAAACCCTAAACCCTAAACCCTAAACCCTAAAACCTAAACCACAAGAATCCGGATCTCTGGTTTCGGATTTCGGGCTTCGAGTGTTGTCAGGGCTTCGGGTGCCGTGCTTCTGGCTAAAGTGTCAGGTTTAGGGCTCCTGGGGTTGCTATGGTACTTATATATCCCTAACTGCTAAATCAACCCTAAATCCGAAACCTTATACTTATACATCTATAAAGTAAGACCCTCCAAGCACTCGCCCAAGTCCCGCGTCCGTGAAACACAAGCACCACAATCGCGAAGCGCAAACACCGAAAAAACGAAAACTAAAAGCATTGAAACCCTGAAGAACCATGAAACCAACAAAACCTTGAAGGCTTTCAGGATTTATGAAGTTCGTCGCTCGAGGTCTAAAGATTTAAGTTCTGTTTGCGGCGTGCTTGACGATATACCCTGAACCAAAAACTAAACTCTCACCTCGTACATGCAGCCATTGTCAGCCCAGGGCCACTCGCCGGTGCCTGGACGACGCGAACCCCTTTGAAAGTACGCCAGCAACACACACTGTGTGCAGTCTTTCAAAAACAAAGCCGTAGGCCAAGAAAGGACAAACCGAAAAGTAACCCTAAATATTAAACAACATAAACCCTAAGCCCTAGACCTTAAACAACTTAAACCGTTGAAGCTCTGGTTCCTTCAAACATCAAGGCTTCAAAATTCACGGGCTTAGGGACTAAAGGAGTTTAGAGTTTCGGAGGCTTGGGTTCTACATTATAGATAGATAGAATATTCATACATACATACGTACATACCTGCGTACGCGTACGTACATACATACATATATACATATATTGACACTGTGCGTGTGCGTGCTTATCATTCTGTGTTTGAATCTACATATATACTTTGAATGCATGTGTATATACATATATTCTGCAACTATGAGGGCCCAGAGGACGCCCGCCAGCGAGCTACGAGCGGTAGCTCAGAGACCTCAAGCCCAGTAGGGCCGAAATGGTGATCATTGACAGCGTCACGACCAAGAATCCAGGCATGGAGGGCAGAACCCCAGACCAGCAGCACGTAGGTTTGAACTGCCCATCGAGAAGCTGAGGGTCTGTATCTTTCAGGCTGTGCATGAACGATGGGGAAATTGAGCCATTTCTCTGCGGGGTCTTCGTGAAGCCATTGAGTGGCGACTCGGTTTCAGCCTGGTTCATAGACAATCTGCAATACGGCAGCTGGCTGAAGAGCTGGCGGTTGTGATGAGTCAGAAGCCAAGTGCTTTGAATGATTCGGGCCGTGGACGTGAACTTTCCTTTCGCTTGATGACATCGAAGACGTTCGAGCATGGACAGGCAATCGGCAACCGTGGCCTGACCAGGACCGGCTGGGGAACAGGATGAGGACGGACGAGACACTCGCGCTGAATGTGGCGCATGCGAAGCCAGTCTTGTGATCTGCAAAACTTTTCGGCTCTGCTGCCATCGAGTGCGAACATGTGCCATTAGCAGACGTAGACGCACTTCTGGAGGTACGGATTCCGTACGAGGGAGTGTAGCAACCAATCCCCATTGCAGTGTTTGTGCCGGGACACCACCGAAGGAACTCCGATGATAAAGATCACCTCCAGCCCATGATCTGCGTGCGATCGAAGCTTTTGAGCAACGTCGGCTGTGCCTTTTGGCAGGTTGGTCATATTTGGTCATGTCATTATGAACGAGGCGGTTCTGTTCAGTCAGGTGCCCTGCCGGATGCACGAGAGCATCGAAATTGACGTGGAGGTTCATTGGGGTGAGACTGGCCATAGGAAGGCGCTCTGCAAAATCTTCATGACGGATGACACCAGTGTCGTTCTTGATCGCGACACATGGGGATTTCCGAAAATAGGGGGGGCCCTAATATAGTACCTTAAATAGTAGGAGCCTTATGATAAGACCCCAAATAAGGTACCCCTAATTTCTGGAAACTGTACAGACTATATAAGCGAGCCCTTTATAATATGACACATCAACTTGCAATGCCAAGCATGCCACCTCACCGTTGTCCGAATCAACGACGCATATACCTTCAGCACGATGTTCCGTTCCGTTCGCGGTCGGAACACCAGCTTCGGAAAGGGGTGTCGATTGACACTGATCAGTCCCCAGAGACTGCCCTGAAAGAGGATGCTCCCGCGGGTCTGCAAACCTGCCAACAGCAAGAGGATCTCTGCGGGTAGCAAGACATTCTCCACGGGTTCCCAATCCTGGGGAATCAGCGACACGCAGTCGCCTGATGGCTGTGGGTTGTGGACGAACTCCCACGGCTGTGCCATATTCCTGACTGAGTATCTACCCTGGCATCGGCACTCACAGCTGCGCTCTTGCGGCAAGATTGCTTGAGCGAAGTTGTACATATACACCCCTGCGCAACTTGCTTGGCGAAACTATATATTCTGCCAGCACACAATGCATCGCATCCATGAGCATCTTTCTCCCCAAAGACCCGCCCTGTCGGTCTGTCTTCTACGCTATACAAATGCGAAATCTGCGCATGCTTGAGCTGCAAGCTTGATATGACAGCTATCGGCATGTCCGCTACCTGTCATATTTTTATTTGTACATATCTGTATATATTCTTATAAACGGAACATATACTCACACACTGGCTCCTGAAAGTGCCTATATTTAGCTATGCGCGACCTGTCGTCTGCGCTACTTTCTCAAGCAGGTTCTGAATGCTTCCTGCCAGCGGGTGCCTTGTCGTTTGATCCGTCCCATGAGGCCATTTGCATGATGAATCGTTGCAACCCGTAGGTGAGGGTAAGCGACTCTGTTTTGATGCTTAGTCAAGTATAGCGGATCATGGAGACGGCTTTGCTGATCCTTGGGTGGGTCGGATAAATCTCCTTGGCGCTTGCCCTCAGAACTGTGGGCACAAGCTCTAGGCAGGGCTGATTTCTGTGACAGCAGGTGCGAAGCGGGCGCCGGGTACATACTGCCCCCGTTTGATCAAATATTTACTTATATGCATGTTTTGACAGTTCGGCTGCATCCGACCCGGAATCAGTGCCTTCAACAGCCAAAGCGAAATCGAAATTATGTTGAGTAAACCTAAGGAATAGCATTCGTGATTACCCAAGCTTCTAGTTAAGCATCTAGGGTTCAGAGGGGTTTTTGCGCTTGACGCGCTTCGGGCTTCACCCATAAACCCTAAACCCTAAACCCTAGACCCTAAACCCTAAACCCTGACGGCCTAAGGGCGTTGGGATACACCGTGAATTGGCCTACAAGATCCTACCTGGAGGGGCAGGGGACTTAGTAAGTTGGTTATAAGTAGGGTTATAATGGGGTAACTCCATTTAGGATACTTATAACTCTACTTATAACCTACTTACTAAGTCCCCTGCCCCTCCAAGTAGGAGGGCGGTTGCTTCCCTCGTTCCTAAGCTCTTCGACTCCTAGATCCCATGACAGTCCCTTCCCAGACCCCTTAAGGGAGGATCCAAAAAGTAGATCCCTTAATGGGGGTTCCTCTAAAGTACCCTTAGGGCCCCAGATTAGGTCTACGGGTTGCGGACGCATTGAGCTTCGCCCGAAACCCCGAAACGGAAACCCTAAACATATTGAGTTTCTCCAAAACCCCCTAACCCTACACCCGGCTAGACCATTGGGCTTTCGGGGGGTGAAGGCCTGCGATGCCCGAACCAGCATGGAGTTTAAGATTTTAATGTAGGGTTTATGGAGTTTAATATAGGTTTAAGCAATTTAGTGTGAGGTTTTCAATCATCTTAATGTAACGTGTAAGGATTTTGTGCTTACGGACTTTTGTATAATGCTTAAGGATGTTAGGGTAGGGTTTTGGCATTTTCGTGCAGGGTTTAGGGGTTTTTAATTTTTTATGTTGTTTAGGGATTGTGGTGTAAGGCTTAGGGTTTCAGGTTTAAGGCTTCAGAAGAAAGCACACCGGATACAAAACGCCGAATCGTAAGATCCTTATACCTCCAGAGTTTAAGGTTTAGGGCTACAAGCTTCAGGTTTACGGCTTCCCAGGGTTTGGGCTCAAGGCTTCTGGTTAGGGTTTAGGAGTTAGGGTTGGGTTAGGGCCTAGAGTTGTGAAAGCTTCTGGGAGTCCCGACGGCAGCCACGGCGCCACGCTCGGAAGAAGGACATCGAGGGCCCCTCCTTGGCCACCTCCCGGCTAGGGTTTTTCGGGTCTGCTTCGGTGTCAAAGGGCCTTTAGATTTTACCTGGACGCTCTTTCGACGGGACGTTTTGCCGGACTTCTGTGCGCTGACTGCGAGTGCGCGCCAGGCCGGGGATAGTCTTAACTTAAACCATGAACCCTGAACCCAGGGAAACCCACAAGACCCCTAAACCCAGAAAGACCCTAAACCCCACAGCCCCTACGCCCGAAACCCTGAAACCTAAACCCTTCTAAATGCAGAGCCTCCAAAAAGAGGACGCCGTTGTTCAGCGACAGGGCGTTGTCCGTGAAGACCACGGGTCTCGGTGACTTTGAACGTTTGGGGTTTAGGGTTTCGGGTTCAGGGTTTAGGGTGTAGAGTTTAGGGTTCAGGGTTTAGGGTGTAGGGTTCAGGGTTTAGGATTTAGGGTTTAGAGTCCACGGAAGAGAACGCTAGCCCAGCCATCGCTGTATTCAGAATTGAAGTGCGAGCCTCCTACTCGGTCATCAGCTGCAAGCCGAAATCTCAAACTACCGTTTTCTCGCATAAGCCCAGATGCATTTCCTCACCGTTTAGGGTTTAGGGGTTAGGGGTTTAGGGGTTTAGGGGTTTAGTAAAGGGTTCAGGGTTTAGGGGTTTTCTGAAAATACAATACACCTCGGAAACTGCAAGCGACAAGAAAAACTCGTGAAGCTGCAGTGTCACACCGTCTGAAACCTCGCCACCGCTCGACACCACAACCTTCGGAGAGAAAGCCGCATCAGCGTTCCAAACCCTAAACCCCGAAACCCCGAAAAAAAAAAAAAAAAACTAAACCCCAAACCCCAGCCCTGAACCCCTAAACCCTAAACCCTGAACCCTAAACCCTAAACCCCAAACCCCAGCCCTGAACCCCTAAACCCAATAAGCCCTTGTGAGAACCCTGTCTCTGGAAAGGTGAGCCGTGGTCGGAACTACATATAGTGAACCCCAGAAAGTTGGAACATGGTTCCCTATACGTTACTTTAAGGGTATGAGGATAATGATGTTCCAACTTTCTGGCTTCTACTGTAACAGTAACCATAACAATAGCATTAACAATAATCGTATTAATAGCAACATTAGTTAATAGTAACAGTAATTATGAAGTATTAATAGCAACAATAATGCTTGTAATACTGGTAATAGTAACTTTAATCACGAAATATTAAGGTTTTAGAGTTTAGGGTTTAGGGTTATCACTTTAATAGGTACCAATGTCTCCGAAGCAACCCCCTTTTCTACCAGAGCGATGCGCCCTCGGTGGAGCTCTGCGGCTCATTTAGGGCTTTAGGCTTTGAGGGTTTTAGGGTTTGAGGGTTTTAGGGTTTGAGGGTTTTAGGGTTTGAGGGTTTTAGGGTTTGAGGGTTTGAGGGTTTGAGGGTTTTAGGCTTAGGATTTAGGGTTTAGGGTTTATCGCCTAGACACATCAGGGGGATTTACGACCAGAATGGCTATCCTTGCAAAATGCTGGCAGCTCCTGGATGCAGTTCGTCTTTTTCTGTAGCTGAGTAGGAAAGGGTTCCTTTACAGGGTTACTATAAGGGCACTATAAGGGTTCCTTTAAAAGGCTCTATAAGGGTTCAGGGGCACCTTATTTTGGGGTCCTTGTAATAAGGATCCTACTATTTAGGGTACTATATCAGGGTCCCCTATTGTCGGAAACTCCCAAGCATTGCTTCCGCTTGAGGCAGAATCAAACAAAATGCAGAAGTGCGTACTTTTACTTCTACACAACTGACACTACAGAAATACGGAAAGAAACACAAAACCCCAACCCCTAAACCGCATAAAATGTGCAGACACTGTGTGCCGTTAGGGTGCATTGCAAAACCCTACTGTAATATGTAAGGGCTTGAATCATCAGACATACTATTCCGCAGGCTTCCTCATCACAAGGCTCCCATACCCTGAATCCCTATTGAACCGCTTTGGGAGAACCTTAAGGGATCCTATCTGAATTATCATGGCCCCTGTCCTCTGTGGATGCATCTGGCAGAAGAACCCTAATTGCTTAAGCAACCTAAAAACACAAACCCTGAAACCCAACACCCCGAACCCGCACAGGGCTCCGGCACAAAGCCCGCGGCGCCCAGAAACTCGGTGAGCGCAGTCTCCGGGCGCATGATGTGTGTGTCCACCTGGGATTTTACAGGGGTTCCAGTCTGCAAGAGGTCTGCTTGGCATATAAGTAGTAGGCTATAAACGGAAGAAATGCATACACAAACACATACATACCTATGTACCTACATGCATACATACTACAGACATACATACATATTACATACATACATGCACCTTAGCGTTGGTATTAGTATTAGTAAAAATACCCTCTTTACAGCCCCTACGCAATTACGGTACTAAATAAAGTAATCGGCATATATATATATAGATATATACATATACATATATATATACCCGAAACCTAGTAAAAGCAACCGTTGCAGTCCCTCAGCAACTATATATTGATATAGTAATAGTGGTATAGTAACCAGCATACCCCCGAACCCGAGTGAAACTGGTAAGGCGCCTATACTAAAGCCCTATGCACAACCCTTCTCACACCTCTCAGGGTTTAGGGTTTAGGGTTCAGGGTTCAGGGTTCAGGGTTTAGGGTTCAGGGTTTAGGGTTCAGGGTTTAGGGTTCAGGGTACCTCCTTCAACCTGTAAATGAGGCCCCGTAACACCCGCTAGAACATGCAACAACGCTGCGAAACCGTATGCAAACCTATGAAGCCTCCCAATGAAACCACACTAAACCTGACAGAACCCTCTGGAACCTTACAAAACCCTACACGATAATGTCAACAGTTTGATGTTTCAAGTATGGTTGCGGTCTCGGGCACGACAGGGCTTAGGGTTCAGGGTCGAGGGTTTGCGGCTTGAAGGGAACGTGTCCTCGCTTAAAGGAAATATTGCTGGACGGAGGCAGCTCAACTAAAGGGCCCTAAACCTAAACCTCCGGCCATACTGAACTACTACTATCTTTAAAAATGAACTCTTAACTACTACTATCTTTAAAAATGACCTCTTAACTACTGCTATCGTCAAAAATGAACTCCCGGGGGCATCATGCCATGAACAACTCCCATGCCAACCAGGGGTCGGGCATCATGCCAGAAGATGTAGTCGCCTCACACAGCTTCAGGAGGGCTTACCTTTAGGGTTTAGGGTTTAGGGGCCTTAAGAATCAAAATAGGGTTTTGCGGCCCGTGATACTATAATTATGATAAGGAACCTCCAAAACAGTAGAGGTAATTGTTAAGGACCCCATATTACTTCTCCCTCAAGGAATGAGATGCTTGAAAAACTTTTATTCCTCAATTGCTTTGATTAGTACTCGAGGCATGGTAGGTTCAGAGCAGTGAGACAACCCTAACTTACTTGAAGGGGCAGGGGACTTAGTAAGTAGGTTATAAGTAGAGTTATAAGTACCCAAAATGGAGTTACCCCAATTATAACCCTGACTTACTAAGTCCCCTGCCCCTCCAAGTAACTTAGGGGTCTTAAAAACACGGAATTGGGCTTTGCGGTGCAGTATATTATGCGTGTATTCAGGAAAACTAAGGAATTATGTTCGTAATTACTCAGGGCCCCCACTTTACACCCCAACAAGGGGGGCCGTAATAATTAGAACAGGTCTTTGAGGTGTATTCCGGAATCATCTAGTATCTTGTAGTATTTGTAGTACCAGCATAACATCGTAAATCTCAAATGAAGAGCCCTGGTCAGGTTTCTGTATTAAGATGAGGGTTAAGGGGTTTAGGTGTGATGTGCAGCTTGAGGTAGGCGGTTTTGGCTGCAGGTTTGGGCTTCAGGGAACTAGCCCCAAATCCACAACTGCAAATCCTGAAACCCCTGCCCTAAACCCCAAACCCACAGCCCTGCAGCCCCTAAACCCTCAACCCTGTGACCCCTAAACCCTAAGCCCTGCAACCCCCAAACCCTAAACCCTGTAACCCCTAAGCCCTAAACTCTGTAAGCCCTAAGCCCTAAGCCCTAAAACCTAAACCTGCGGGAAACAAAAGGCTTGGCCACCGAACGCCTGTTTGCATCAGCATCGGCTTTGCGATCCCTCGGAGGAAATGTGTTCGCAGTCTTAGGGCCTATAGGGTGTGTAGGGCTTATAAGGCTTACAGGGCTTAGGGCTTTAGGGTTTTGGAGAGAGGGGCAGGCAGGGATGCAGGGCCTGTATTCCGACCAGTTTCGCATTCGGGCCAACATATGTTCGTCGGGTTTTGGGCCTGAACCCGTACCCCCCCGTGGCATATTCCAACCAGTATTCCGACCCGTGTTTTCCCTTGCGTTTTGACCCGTAGTCCCCGTACTTTCCTTGGGCTTTGGGCAACCTGGGCCTGGACCTCTGGAACCGTATTCCGACCCACATTCCAACCCATGCTCCGACCCGCATGCCAGACAATATTCAAAACTGTATCCAGAACCGTATCCTAAAGTGTATCTGAACGTATTCGGAACCGTATCACCGTACGACCGTATCTGCAAATCGTATTCAAGCCGCATTCTAAGCCATATTCGGAAGTTCTAGGCCGGAATGCCTTGCCAAAGCAATAAACGAACTCTTGGGCTTAGGGGTTTGGGGTTGGGAGTTTACGGTTCAAAGTTCTTGATTCATTTGGGCTCTATAAGGGTGTTGCCGTACTTGTTCCTTGCAGGGTTCCCGCAATGGTTCCTGTAAGAGCTCATGTTGGGGCTTCGTACTCTGTAAAGGTACGGGACTCTCACAAAGAGGCTTATCTTGGGCAATAGACAAGTACCCTGAACTACCAAAACCTACCTTCTGGTAGGGTCCCTAAAACCCTAAACCCTATACCCTAATCCCCTAAACCCTAAATTCCATATGAGGGTTTAAAGTACCAACCGTTTATGCTGTTGGGTTTAAGGATTCAAAGTTTATTGGGCTTTTCGGCTTGAGGAAGCTTCAGGGTTCAGGGTACAAGGTTCAGGGTTTAGGGTTCAGGGTTTAGGGTTTAGGGTTTAGGGTTCAGGGTTTAGGGTTTAGGGTTCAGGGTTTAGGGTTTAGGGTTTAGGGTTCAGGGTTTAGGGTTTAGGGTTCAGGGTTTAGGGTTTAGGGTTCANGTTCAGGGTTTAGGGTTTAGGGTTTAGGGTTCAGGGTTTAGGGTTTAGGGTTCAGGGTTTAGGGTTTAGGGTTCAGGGTTTAGGGTTTAGGGTTCAGGGTTTAGGGTTTAGGGTTTAGGCTTTAGGGTTTAGGGTTCAGGGTACAAGGTTCAGGGTTTAGGGTTTTCAGAGTGCCCTTGGAGAAAGGAAGCTCCATCAATCAGGCGTGCGCATCAAGGACGATGGTTTTGGTTTTCGGCGAGTTGGGTTCGGAGATTAGGGGGGTTAACTATTCAATGCTTCAAGGCCTGTTTATGGTTCAAGATTTGAAGCTTTAGGACTTAGGATATACATAGAACTGCAGATGTAGCTAAGACATACCAGTTCATAGGCAGGAAGGGGGCTGTTGCGACGGTCACACCCAAGCCAGCAGCCCTCATCCAAGCAACAGATTTAGGCACCCATCCCAGCAGGGGCCCCCTCTAGACCCCTAAACCCTACGCCAGACGGCTCTGCAGGCCCCAGGATCTAAAAGGGTTTAGGCTTAAGGTTTATGGCGGGTACTTGATGGGAGCTCCGTGAAAAAGTCTGGTCTTTGGAGCCGCCTACTTGAAGGGGCAGGGGACTTAGTAAGTTGGCTATAAGTAGGGTTACAATTAGGGTAACTCCATTTAGGGCACTTATAACTCTACTTATAACCTACTTACTAAGTCCCCTGCCCCTCCAAGTAGACCCTAAACCCTAAACCCCATAGATCCCTTTAAGGAACCTTTAAGGAGCCCTTTAAGAACCCTTACTAAGTCCCCTGCTCCCGTGCCCACCGAGCTCGGGGCTTTGCAATTCGACGCCAGATCGTCTTCAAGGCCTCCGAATCCCCAGGAACTACAGTGAACCCCAGAAAGTTGGAACATGGGTTTAGGAGGATTTGTGCTAGGATCCCCTATACTCTACCTTAAGGGCATGAGGATAATGATGTTCCAACTTTCTGGCTTCTACTGTNACAGTGAACCCCAGAAAGTTGGAACATGGGTTTAGGAGGATTTGTGCTAGGATCCCCTATACTCTACCTTAAGGGCATGAGGATAATGATGTTCCAACTTTCTGGCTTCTACTGTAAGGTTTCCGGGTTGAGGGTTTAGGATTTAGGGTTTAGGGTTTAGGGGTTAGGGTTTAGGACAAAATTCCCAGGAATTAAGGTTTCCGGGTTTAGGGTTTAGGACAAGCATTGCCTCACAGGGTGGATCAGCTGAAGGGTCGCCCTGGCAACGCTTAGGATCCTAAGAACAGTGACAAGGCGCAAAAACCATGGCAACATGGCGAAGGGGGGAAGAGTTGCAAAAGCAACCAGCAATACTCCGCTCTTGGGGCTTCGGGCATAGATCTTGTGACAAACCCTTCCGTTGGAATGGTTTAGGGTTTAGGGTTTAGGTTGGCCTTTTTATAGTTTGGGACTATGCCGTGTGTCGAAAAAATATCGGATTAGAGTAGAGTTTGGGGTGTATGTTACTGCGCTTCAATTAGTCATTCAGGTCCCTGTACTTCCGGTATCTGTGGAATCAAGAGGCTTTAACCCTATTTTCAACCGTCCGGTATTTGGGGGGGGGCTTCTATTCGGCTTCTCTACCATACTTACATTATATACAGAACCCTGAGGAATGACGCGACCCTTAATCCTAAGCCTTCAACCCTGAACCCTAAACCTTGAACCCTCATTTAGGGGTGTGGAACCAGCAAATCCGCTGAGGGCTTCCAGGAACCGCTACACGAACCCCCAAAGTAACCTCTACAGGAACCCCGAAAACGATGCCCTACTTGGAGGGACCATTTAGGGTGTAGGGTTCGGGGTTTGGGGTTTAGGATTTAGGGTTTGAGGCTTCATTAGTATTTGGGATTTAGAGTTTAGGCGGGTTTAGGGTTTAGGGTCAAGGGTTAAAGGTGCAAAGGTCGAAGAGTTATGAGCGTAGGGCTTGGGTTTTGGGATGCACCCGACACCAAACCCATGCAAACCCATTATCCGGACATAATTAATCCGATAGGGTTTTGTTTGGTGCATCTTCAAGCATTGTAGACAGGGATCTTCACACCCCTCGATCAGTGGCGTCTGAATCCTAAACCCTCAAGCCTACCCTACCCAGACGGAAAGCCTCATTCTCAGAAGCCGTGCCTCTAGCTTGCAATAGCGGTAGTCGCCGCGAAACCGGAACGGTCGAAACTTTTCACCTGGGGCTCGTTCTACATCACGGCTCCGTTTAAGGTAAGGCATACCTTCTCTGAGAAGAACACATCTGTACTAAGAAGCCCCCTACCAGGACGCGAGCTCCCGGTAGGTGAGTTCAACTTTCGGTTAGTACGTAGGGTTAAGGAATGAGGGTTTATGGTCTGGGTGTACGCAGTTTCTGGGCCGACCCCGGCATTGCTGGAACTCCTCTCTGTCACACGCAAAGAGAAGAGACTGCAGAGTGTTGTCTTGTGACTGCGAAAAAGGATAGCCTTGCTACTTGGGGGCCGACAGGGCCATCCCTAAACTTCGAAACCCTACCCTAAGGCTGCGAAAGGTGTCTATAAGGGTTCCTTCAAAGGGATCTACGCTCCAAGCTCCTTGCCCAAACGAAAAACCAAAAGGCGCCGTCGCCTGGCTTTAAGTTCTTATCAACCAACGGAGCACCATGACGACGTACGGCTGATGGACAAAATCCTGCACTACCCATTATAAGGATTATACCATAACTCCCATGGTTTAGGGTACTTCAAGTAATGCAGGATTTTGTCCATCAACAGTAGTTGCTGAAGCTCACTGTACTGCGCAAGCTATGTTGCTCGGCATCGCCCCTGTTTAGGGTTTGGGTCCAGTCACCGGGGGCCTTGTTAGCTAGAATAGGGCTTTGGGGCCCATTATGCTCTGATCATAATAAGGAACCCCCAAAATAGTGTTGATAATAATATAGGCCCCCCTGTAGTAGGATGTTCTTGTCGTCAGTTTCGACTTCTGGGTCAAGGGCTCAAAAGCCTTAAACTCTTTAGCTAGGGTTTAGGGTTTAGGGGTTTAGGGTTTAGAGTCTTTAACTGTAAGACCTAAACCGTAGTGAACTGAACCCCGAACCCTGAACCCCAAACCCTGAACCCTAAATTCCGAACACTACCGAGACACAGGACTAGCAAGTTTGGGGGTTCAGCATTTACATGCACGGGGGGGGACGGGTGAGTTCCGGAAACTTATTACGCCAATAAGCCACAGAAATAAAGGTTTATACTTTCCGATTCCTACTAAACTACAAGAACCCAAAAAGTTTAAAGGTTTGGTATTGGGGATCTAAGGAAAACTACTCTAATATTAAGGGAGCTTTATGATTAGGAATAGGGTTTTGAAGGACCACAGTCCAAGTTGAGACCCGAAGCAATCCTCAAGTTCTTCTGCTAAACTCTGAGCCCCAAACTTGACAGCCTGCCCTCTGTCAAAAGCCCTCTAAGCAGCTGGCAATCTAGCGAGCTCTCGTCGAAGACCTGCTAAGGTGGGGGGTTTAGGGTGGTTTAGGGTTTAGGATTGAGGGTTGAGGCTTTAGGATTGACGGTTTCGGGTTTAGGGTCCGGGGTTTGGAAATGAGGATTTAGGATTTAAGGGCTTATGGTTGAGAGTTGAGTTCCACTATGGGTTTAGGATTTAGGGTACATGGAGGATCATGGGACCAAGTAAGTAAGGTTATATGTAGTACGCACCACAATTAGAGTTACAAGTAATTAAAACCCCTGGTGACTAAGTCCCAGCAGAATCCTCCAAGTACTCGAACAATCATTGTACTCCGTCTTCGATCCAGCCAGTAACCTCAGAGATGTAACGTCTTGCACTTCCAATGTCCAACTCTTTCCCTAAACCCTTAACCCTAAACCCTAAACCCTAAGCTGGTCATCAACCTCAGGGTGTTCGAGTCCATGCTCCATCTGCAGCCATACCCACGCACGCGCTGTGTCCCACGGCTTTGCATCACCGAAGCTGGGTTTAGGGTTTAGGGTCAGAGACAGACTGTCTGATCTTGTAGTGTGGCATGCCACTACCAGAAAACCACTAAACTAAACCCTAAACCCTGAACTAAACCCTAAACCCTAGATACTGAACCAAGCATGGATAAGACGAAGAACTGAAACCCACTCCCAGGGCTCCAAACCACACACCTTGTGAGCCCTCACCAAGTCATATACGTCGGCAGCCTTTTTGTGGCTTAGGGCTTGGGATTCTTAGGCAGGGGGGTGCAGGGCATATTATAGCATAACAAAGCGGGTACTAGCACTGATCCCTCAGATCCCTCGTACACCCCTTTCCTATTTCGGGCTTTGCCGTGGGGTTCTTGTTGCCTTCCGGGTGTTGTGCTTCGCTCTTCGGTTAAAGGGGCAAGTTTAGGGTCTGGGACTCACAGGGGGGAACAGCTCAGGAAGAGCAAGGAACACAGACAGGCGAGCGTCGGAGGAACTTGTCTGTCGTTATTCAAATAGGCTTATAAGTAGGATAACCCCAATTATTGTTTCTGGTAGCGTGCTTTTATCTGTCCTTCTTGCCTACTTACGAAGTCTCCCAACCCCTCTAAACCCCAAACCCTGAACCATAGCCCTAAACCCTAAACCCACGTCCTACTTTCCGATTCAACCTAATTCCTACGCCTCCGGGGCCGTGAGGGACACAAAGACATCTAAAAGAACACGAGGATAGAGGCACTTTGGGGGTTTGGGTTTGAGGCTTAAAGGTGTTTAGGGTTAGGATTTCGGGGTGTTTAGGGTTTAGGGTTTAAGATTTAGGTAGTATATGTATATCGCGGAACCCTGAGGAATAATATCTGTAATACCATGTTCAGTGAGGAACATCTCTGACCTCTTTTTGCGACCATTTACAAACCCTACTTCCGGGGTGTTGCGTTCAGGATTTAGGGCGTTATGCAGGTGTCCGAATACGGACTGACAAAATTCCCATGTATGTTCCGGTATGGTTGCATTATGACGCGCCTCAAAACCCTATTCTAATTGGTAAGGCCTCCCCAACAACGCAAAACCCTTAACCCCAAACCCGCAAACCTACTGAATCTCAAAGCCTACGCTAAGCCCTAAACCCTGAGCCCTCAACCCTGAACCCATAACTGTTAAAACCCGAAGCCGAAGGCTGAGCCTTGAAGGAGTAACCCCAATGCTTGGCGTATCTCTCCTGGCAACAGCAACAAGAAAAAAACTGGAGTTAGAATGGCCATGAGTAGAAGAAAGGGGTTTAGGTGGTACGTAGGACTTTGAAAATTCCTGGTCCCTCTTGGGAAAACCTATATAATGCTCCTCTTCATACAGCCACCCATAAAGAGTTCAGATCCTACGCAAACTCGCAGATTTGATATCACAAAACACATGAGGCCAATGACCACAAGGGAGTCTGCGGCTTGGGTTTAGGGCTTAAGGTTTAGGGCCTCGGGGTGTTGGGTCGAGGGTCGTGCGACTTAGCAAGTAGTTAGTCTACAGTGCTAAAAATACCATAACCCCATTCACGATCCCACTTAGGGCACTTCTAACTCTACTTACGACCTACTTACAGTAATCCCCATAAAGTTGGAAACCGGTTTAAGGCCAAATAGTGCTGGGATTCCCTTTACAATGCTCTTAGGGATTGAGGCTATTGGGTTTCCAACTTTTGGGCTTCTACTGTAAGTTACCATAATAAGGAAACCATATTATCTAAAGATCCCTATCATGGTAACTGAAACCTTAAACCCTAATGCCGTAAAGGAACCTTAATGGAACCCTTACTTGAAGGGGCAGGGGACTTAGTAACTCTTGTACTGTACTCAGTTCTCCGACCCTCCGAGTAGGGGGAGCTAAGGCTTAGGAGTCTGAAGGTCGGGTTTGCTTTTAGGGCTTTAGGGTCGTTTGTGAGTTAGGGTTTAGGGTTTAGGGTTCAGCAGCTCCGGGTCGAGCAGTTTCTAGTCGAGCTTACAAGTTCGACTTCGAATAATACCCACCCACCCGGAGAATCCCAAAACATTAAGAAATACAAAGTTTCATTAAACCCTAAAGGCCCAAACCCCAAGGCTCAAACCCTAAAGATAAAACCCTAAGGCCCAAACATGAGATAGAAAAAGTTTATCCAGTACATACAGCTCGGTTTCAAAGTTTATCCAGTACATACAGTTCGGTTTGNACCCCAAGGCTCAAACCCTAAAGATAAAACCCTAAGGCCCAAACATGAGATAGAAAAAGTTTATCCAGTACATACAGCTCGGTTTCAAAGTTTATCCAGTACATACAGTTCGGTTTGACCCACCCTTGAACCAAATTTCTTGAATTAGCACCGGTGTTCACTTTTGAATTAGCACCGGTGTTCACCATTGGATTAGCACCGGTGTTCACTTTTGAATTAGCACCGGTGCTCACTTTCGGATTAGCACCGGGGTGGTAAGGCTACATTCACAATTTTTGCTTCATCCCCTACCCACGCTGGAACATCACAACTAAGAACCAGATAAATACTGTCTTTTGAATTCAACTTATGGTTTATCCCCTACCCACCCTTGAACCAAATTTCTTGAATTAGCACCGGTGTCCACTGTTGACTTAGCACCGGTGTTCACTATTGGATGTGTGTTCACTTTGGGGTGGGGTGGGGTGGGGAGT
>BGNK01002243.1:67790-92583 GCA_003297005.1 Symbiodinium sp. clade A Y106
GCTTTTGGATTAGGGTCGGGGGGGTGTTCACTTTTGCATTAGCATCGGGGGGGTGTTCACTTTTGGATTAGGGTCGGGGGGGTGTTCACTTTTGACTAGGGTCGTCGAACGCTTTTGGATTAGGGTCGGGGGGGGGGGGGTTCACTTTTGATTAGGGTCGTCGAACGAAATGTATTAGGGTTTATATACATATGATATTAGGGTTTAGGGTCGTTTAGGGTTTAGGGTCGTTTAGGGTTTAGGGTCGTTTAGGGTTTAGGGTTTAGGGTCGTTCGGGATTTAGGGTTTAGGGTTTAGGGTCGTTTGGGATTTAGGATTTAGGGTTTAGGGTTTAGGGTTTTAGGATTTCAGAACTGCGGGTTTTGGGACTCAGGCTTTGGATTTGGATTTGCTGTTCGTCTTGTTGGGAAGGTGTGGGGCTTGGAGTTTAGGTCATGGGGTTTAGGGGTTTAGGGGTTTAGGGCTTAGGGTTTTGGGTTTACTGCTTAGGCTTTAGGGCTTAGGATTCAGGGTTTAGGGCTTGGGGTTTTCAGATTGAGGGCTTGGGGTTTTAAAGCTCAAGGCTTTCAGGCCTCGGGTGTCGCCTAAGGCCGAAACCCCAAAGCCCAAGCCGTAAACACCCAAACCCTGCACCCAAACCTGATGTAGGAACCTGATTAAGAAAACTTGGGCCTTTCTTAGGGTTCCTTATATGAATCCTACTATTTTGGGGTTATAGGCCCGGTGGTTTCTTAATCAGGTTCCTACATTAGGGTTTAGGGTTTCCCTCCAAACTCCACTCCCCCAACCCAACCAAACCCCAAAACCCAAACCTAAAGCCCATAACGCCAAACCCTAATGCCCCAACACCTGGGAGTTTCCGAAAATAAGGGGGTACCTTATTTTGGGGGTCCTCATAATAGGGATCCTACTATTCAGGGTACTACACTAGAGTCCCCTATTTTCGGAAACTCCCACCTAAAGCCTGCTAGTCAGCCAACGCTCAGCAGACTATACCGGGCTCGACACTTGTGTGCCCATAGAACCAAAACAAATAATAGTTCGAACATGTTCCAAGAATCCCTTGAAGCTTTACTATAACGAAAATAAACCCTACGAAGAAAAACGATAGATCTAACAATACCTTGGGGTTTGCCTCTACTAAAACTGCTAAGAACCTAGAAGACATGAGTGTAGACAAGGCTTGCTTCAGTTCTCGCCGGAGTCAGCTACACCCTAGACCCAGGGACTCTCAATTCCCGCAATTTAGGGTAGTGTTTAGGTTTGACTGGCCCTGTGTAAATCCCGTTTCCATTATCCTCAAAAGTCAGTCTGCGAAAGCCGAAACTCACAAACCCCAACTTTTGCGGGTAGGGTTTGTGTGCAGAGTTTTGGATTTGAGGTGTCCCCCAAACCCACGGATCTAAGCAAAACCCTTCAAAAACCTCTAGAACTAGATGAACCCTACGAGCCCTGAAAAACCTGGAAAACCCCATTCGCCCTAAGACTGCAGAATGACAACCCTATTGCCTTGCGACCGCGCCGCAAGCACGACAACCGGGATTTAGGGTTTACATTGAGTTTTTTGGTGTGGAAGCTCAGAAGTTTGAAGCAGTGCCCCTCCACCACGGCACTGGAAACAAAGATGCAGGACAACACTCCGTCCATGCTTGCGAGAGTGCAACAAACCAAGCCTGGATACAGTTTTTTAACTTGGAGGACATAGTAAGTAACGAGGTCATAACCCTAAACCCTAATGCCTAAAACCCAAAAACCCTAAAGCCCTAAAGTACCTTAATCGGAGTGAATTAAGGTGTTCATGGCCAGGCCGAGGATCGCAGGCAGAAGCATCGCTTATCGGAGCTCAAAGAGTATCTTACATAAGTATCTCAAAAATTATAGTTACTCCAAAAATAGACTATCTCAAATAAGTATCTATAGTTATAGTAGTTACCCAAATTAAAGCCCTACAAGTAACTAACGTCTGCTAAAACCATCCAAGATCACAAAAACCGGAGCCCGCGAAGCCACGGCCTCCCTGATCCTATAAACCCTCAAAGCCCTAAACCAGGAGAACCCAAAAGCTCTAGGTTTAGGGTTTAGGGCTTAGGATCTAAAGTTTAGGGTTCATTTCACATCGTCCGAAGATCCCCAGAAAAGCCCGGAAACCGTACAAGCCCTCACACCCCATTAAACCCTGGAAGCCTGAAACCCTAAAAACCCTAAACGCCACCTTGGCGCTCAAGGATTCTCGGAAGCGCTCCGAGTACATGTCCTAAAAGGAGGAGGATCCCAAAGAAAGTGGGCTCTGATGGCTTTGTTGTTGATCCTTTTTTCCGACTGCTTCAGGAGTACCCAGGGAGCCGGGTTGAGAGTTCAGGGTTTAAGGGTTTAGGGTTTAGGGTTTAGGGGTTTCGGGTTTAGGGGTTTAGGGGTTTAGGGGTTTAGGGGTTTAGGGGTTTAGGGGTTTAGGGGTTTGGGGGTTTAGGGGTTTAGGGGTTTAGGGTCTAGGGTTTTTGGGTTTAGGGGTTTAGGGTTCAGGGTTTTGTGGTTTCGGGCTCCGAGCTTCGGCTTCGTGTTAAGGGTACAGGGTTTAGGGTTCAGAGTGTAGGGTTCAGGGTTAAGAGTTTAGGGTATAGCGTATGTGCTTCACGGTTTAGGGTTTCGTTCTTGGTAGTTTGTAGGGCTGTTTGCGGGTTTTGTTTTCCAGGGCCTCGTGAAAGATGCGTACAGTGTTGATTCTGCGCATTGGGTTCTTAGGAGGTTCCGTAAAAGTTTATCTCTGTTGGGAATTCGCATGGTCTCAGGCCATGTTCACCGCTTCTCTCCTCAGCAAGAGGAAACCCATGACCCTCCGGAAGCCCTACTTAAAGGTTCAGTGAATTAAGTCAGCTGGTTCTATGGAAATTTTTAAGCACCCTAAATGCGATCACCAAACCAACACAACCCTGCTGCTGTCTGGTAACCTGCTCACCAAGTACCCTGATCCTTTAAACACCCTAAACCCTGAACCCTAAACCCTTATGGCTTTTCTAAGTCCGTTAGCCGTCCCTGACAATTGGGGCTCCAGGCAGTGGCGAAAATCACCATATGGATCCTCTCACCACCAAGAGCCGTTTAAGGGCTTCTTGAAGGTTTTCTTGAACATTTCCTTTCAGGGTTCCTTGAAGTGTTCCTAGAAGGGTTTCTAGAAGGGTTCCTTGAAGGGTTCCGTTAGAGGACTGAAGCTTTTAGGGTTTTAATGAAACTTAAACCCTATCCTAAAAGCTAAACCCTAAACCTTAAACCCTCAACCACATGCCTTCTAGGTTCAAGGACTAGCCTCTTGGAAGAAATTGGTCGTGAGGTTCCAGACTTGCAGGAGTATCTAAAGAGTAGATCCCTTAAGTTGGGACCCTACTCACCATCTACCCTAGACCCTGAACCCTGAAACCAACCTTACCTTTCTCGATCGGCCGGCGGCCGAATCCCCACTCTCGCTCTGATCCATCATCACGCTGTTCAATCACACCCGCTTCATCTTCAGTCTGTTGCTGTTGCAGTGCCGCCGCGTGAGAGACCCGATTGGCCGCCAGGGCCGTCTCGTCTTGAACGGCCGGGGCCTTGGCCTTTAAAGGCACCCCAATAGAATTATTATGGCCACTATAGTAATCGATTCGGGGTTCTAGGGTTTGGGATCCTGGGTGGAGGCCGGGGAGGGCTGGTGCTGGCTGGCGGAAGCTTGCGGGTCAGAGCCTTCAGAGCCGAAAGAACCAGTCGTCGTACGTAGGCGTTCGCCGTCGGGCTATATGGCCCGACGGTACGACCCCTACGTCCAGGTGGATATATAGCATCGCACATACAATACGCCTGTACAGCAATTAAACTGTGCCACCAAGCTTTCAGTCGTGTCATCGCTATACAGTGGGTCTTTATCAACAGTACTGTTATATATACATATATATAGTTATATACACCAAAACCTGCGCCGGAGGTTCGCAAAACTATGTTGTACAGCGTTTAGGGCTTCCTAAACTCTATTGTACAGCGTTTCGGTATAGAGTTTGGGGCTTTAGATAGTTTCGCGGCCACCCGGTTCGTTTTTCTAAACTCTGTACGTTTTTTCTAAACTCTGTACGTATAGAGTTTGGGCGATATCGTATAGAGTTTAGGCTATCGCGTTTAGGGTATAGCGTTTCGCGTACAGCGTTTGGGGCCTAAACTCTGTACGTATAGAGTTTAGCCGTATATAGTTTCGCGTACAGCGTTTCGCGTATAGAGTTTAGGGCTGTATAGAGTTTAGCGTACAGCGTTTAGCAAGAGCAGGTGCCTAAACACTGTAGCTATAGAGTTTGGGACTGTATAGAGTTTAGCGTACAGTGTTTAGGGAGCTTGGCTGCGAAGCGAANACAGCGTTTAGCAAGAGCAGGTGCCTAAACACTGTAGCTATAGAGTTTGGGACTGTATAGAGTTTAGCGTACAGTGTTTAGGGAGCTTGGCTGCGAAGCGAAATTCTCGGATTTCGGGGAGTGAATTTTGGGTGACAAATTCTTTTCGTAAAAAAGCGATTTTAACCAGGGTCCGTGGCCGATGTCGGGGTTCTGCCCGTCGGGGTGTCTAAACTCTATACGTATACAGTTTGGGATCCAGGCTCGGACAGTTGGGGTCTAAACTCTGTACGTATAGAGTTTAGGATTGTATAGAGTTTAGCGTACAGCGTTTAGCAAGAGCAGGTGCCTAAACACTGTAGCTATAGAGTTTGGGACTGTATAGAGTTTAGCGTACAGTGTTTAGGGAGCTTGGCTGCGAAGCGAAATTCTCGGATTTCGGGGGGTGAATTTTGGGTGACAAATTCTTTTCGTAAACAAGCGATTTTAACCAGGGTCCGTGGCCGATGTCGGGGTTCTGCCCGTTGGGGTGTCTAAACTCTATACGTATACAGTTTGGCATCCAGGCTCGGAGAGTTGGGGTCTAAATTCTGTACGTATAGAGTTTAGCTGTATATAGTTTCGTGTACAGCGTTTCGCGTACAGAGTTTCGCGTATAGAGTTTCGCGTACAGAGTTTCGCGTACAGAGTTTCGCCGTATAGAGTTTAGCCGCATAGCGTTTAGTGTAGAGCAAGAGCAGATGCCTAAACACTATATGTATAGAGTTTGGGACTGTATAGAGTTTAGCGTATAGCGTTTAGGGAGCTTGGCTGCGAAGCGAAATTCTCGGATTTCGGGGGGTGAATTTTGGGTGACAAATTCTTTTCGTAAAAAAGCGATTTTAACCAGGGTCCGTGGCCGATGTCGGGGTTCTGCCCGTTGGGGTGTCTAAACTCTATACGTATATAGTTTGGGATCCAGGCTCGGACAGTTGGGGTCTAAACTCTGTACGTATAGAGTTTAGGATTGTATAGAGTTTAGCGTACAGCGTTTAGCAAGAGCAGGTGCCTAAACACTGTAGCTATANATAGAGTTTAGGATTGTATAGAGTTTAGCGTACAGCGTTTAGCAAGAGCAGGTGCCTAAACACTGTAGCTATAGAGTTTGGGACTGTATAGAGTTTAGCGTACAGTGTTTAGGGAGCTTAAATTCTTTTCGTAAAAAAGCGATTTTAACCAGGGTCCGTGGCCGATGTCGGGGTTCTGCCCGTTGGGGTGTCTAAACTCTATACGTATATAGTTTGGGATCCTCCAGGCTGGGACAGTTGGGGTCTAAACTCTGCACGTATAGCGTTTAGCCGTATATAGTTTCGTGTACAGCGTTTCGCGTACAGAGTTTCGCGTATAGAGCTTTGCGTACAGAGTTTCGCGTACAGCGTTTCGCCGTATAGAGTTTAGCCGTATAGCGTTTCGCGTATAGAGTTTCGTGTACAGCGTTTCGCGTATAGAGTTTAGCGGTATAGCGTTTCCCGTACAGCGTTTCGCGTACAGCGTTTCGCGTACAGCGTTTCGCGAACTCATGCAAGGCCTCTGGTAAAATCTGATGAGAAAATCTGCTGAGATCGGTGCTGCAGTCCGAACATAAAGCACTGTCGGGAACACCCGCAACTCGAAGAACGCGAGGTCGCACTACGCCCATCAACTCATGCCAGGCTTGCATGTGGTAAAATCCGATGAAACAATCTGCTGAGATCGGTGCTGCAGTCCGACAGGCTTGGTCAATCGAGCCACATATCGAGGACCTGGCAGCACACTGGGGGTTTTCCAACTTGTCTCGGAGGTCTGACATAAAGCACTGCCGGGAGCACTCGCAACTTGAAGAACGCGAGGTCACCCTACGCCCATCAACTCATGCAAGGCTTGCGGTAAAATCTGATGAAACAATCTGCTGAGATCGGTGCTGCAGTCCGACAGGCTTGGTCAATCGAGCCACATATCGAGGACCTGATAGCACACTGAAGGTTTTCCAACTTGTCTCGCTGACCTGTCCGACATGAACCGAAGCAGTCCTTGCCTCCGCGGGGGCGCCGCCTGCTCTGGTTCGACGTCCATGCTCCTGCCCGCAGCACGAGTACGTTGATGCCTTGCCCGACACTGTTCCCCCGCCTCAGCGTCGCAATCCTGCGTTCCAAATGCGGATCACAATGTCCTCTTGCTAGTTCTCTTGCACGTGGATCTGCGAGGGCCTGCTGCGGGGGCGTGTGTCTCGTCTTGCATGCTGGACCTCGCGGCCTGGACGAGATTGGTGCGCCCTTGCGGAGTCAACACGGCCGAAGACCTGCCAGTCGCGCGACGCCATCGCGCACACTTGCGAGCCGACGACCTCGCCGCGAAGCTGGCGAACAGCATCAGCTCAGTGAATCCAGGTGCCGCACCTAGGAGCTGCTTTGGGGTTCTATCATGTGCAGCCGGATGCGACTAGGACGCAGCAAGCCGAGCCGGCGACGACACATGCTTCTAGCTTCAGGTCTTTATTTGTGCTCTGTGCTACTCGGTCGTCTGGCAGTTTGAGCCCAGAGATCCTCGGTAAGTGCCCGCGCTGCAACTGCTTTGCAGGTGCAAGTTCGTCTAACCGCAGCCTGTATGTGACTTTTTTTCTCGGGGGCTAGCCCGCGCCGAGATGTGTGAACTTCAAGTTGCGGTGAAACTAAGAAGCTTCCTCGATCGGATCTTCGGGGTCCTCCGCGCGCTCCTCGACGCCCCAGGCATCGTCTTTTGGCCCCGACGGAACAACCTTGCGACTGTTGCCGTTTTGTGCATCCCGGCGCTATGGCGCTGCCGCCGGAAGGCAGTGCTTGCTGGAGATGGCACCTATAAATTGCCCGTCTCTGTCCCTGCGTACACGCGATATGGCGACATACGCCGCTCCTTGCACGAAGGGCACGTCCAACCAGATCGTGATCTGTTCCAGTGTCGCGCCTTGTATTTTGTGCAATGTGGTGCTGTAGCCAGGTCGCAAGGGGTGCGCGGTGACCCTCCGAGTTGTTCCGTCTGCCAGCTGGTGTTCATACGTGATTGGATGCACTACGACCACTTTTCCGGTGTCCAAGACGACCTCCAGGCCGCTGGGGCGGAGACGTCTCGCGACGCCCCCCATTCCATTGACGAAGCCGTGCTGTTTGTCCTCGTTTCGGGTGACAGTCACGCGCATTCCTTCGAATGCGAACATGCGGACGGGCTCGGCATCGACTCTGTCCAAGCCACGGAAGTTGTTGGGGTTGTCATCCGGGTCCACCGGCAGAATACCCAAGGGCTCGCGTCCCTCGAAAAGAACTTGTGTTGCCAGGCTGTTCAGCAGCTGGGAGCCTCTTCGCGAGATCGTGACAAACACCGTGTTCGGCCTTTTGGACAGGATTGCCTGGACAACTTCCTTGGTGGGAGTTCCGCTGGATGGGTGTGCCCGATGTCCTCGCAGGATTTTGCGCAGCTGCGTCTTGGAGGGCGCAGCGCCGCGGAGCAGCTGCAACTTCCAGAGCAGTTGCGCGCACCTGCATCTTCGCATGGAGTGCAGGCGCAAGACAGATACCTCGAGCCAACGTGGACTTTGCATCGCACATGACAGAAATCTCCGACGAAGGCCAAGACTGGCCGCCTGTCAGCGGCGTCCCAAAAGCGGAGAATGCGTTCGAAGATCCACAGAGGCACCTGGCCTATCTCGTCCACGATGATGAGGTCGTAGAACGACATCATTTCTAGTGTCGTCGTCTCGTCCCTGTGCAGGGCAAACATGCCGTGCAGGGTGTCGACGTCCAGGTCGGGGTTGGCCACCCTGTAGCCGGCCGCCAGCAAGCCGGTGGGGCAGGCGATGCCGACGCGTGCTCCTTTCTGTACGGCCGCGAGAACAACGGCCTGGATCGCAGTGCTTTTGCCGCTTCCGGCCGGACCGAGTACGGCTGCGGGTGTGCGGTTCTGTCTCCGAGGAGAAGCCTCGAGCCATCGCATATGCCAGACCTTGTTCCGGGGCGAACTGCGCAACGCCGATGTCGGCGGAGGAACTGCCTCGCTTGGAGTCCGTCGCTGCAGTCTTGACGAGCTCGCCGTTGAGATATGCGTCTGCCAACTCTATGCGAGCGCGTAGAAGTGCGAGAACGTTGTCTATGTACACGCCGGTGCGAGCTTCTGCCTCCATGTGTTCCGCAATCTTGCTGGGATCCCTCCAGAAGTCGGGTCGATGCAGCAGGCACAAGCCAAGGTACTTAACCGCCTCGGGCAGCAAGACGGCACGCTCGTCCCACAGATCGTCTACCTGCACGAACGGAACATGCAAGAGGAGCCACTGCCCGAAGCAGAGGTCGTTGGTGTCGGGATCAGCACCATGCGTGGAGGAGGCTCCTCCGAAGCGAGATGCACGCGGGCCGCCCCAGCTGTCCTACGCTCCGGCCTGGAAGTCCGGATGCAAGCCCCTTGAGGCCGGTCGCCTGGTGAGAGGCTGGTGCTTGCATGCTGCTCGTCTCTAGGGTGCCGTGCGGCCTCATCGTCCGTGTCGACGTGGATGTATGCAGCCTCATGGTTGGCCGCTCGCTGCCGAGAGACTACTCGGAGGANCATGCTGCTCGTCTCTAGGGTGCCGTGCGGCCTCATCGTCCGTGTCGACGTGGATGTATGCAGCCTCATGGTTGGCCGCTCGCTGCCGAGAGACTACTCGGAGGAGTGCCGTTTCCTGCCCTTGCCTTCTGACGGCGACGCCCGCGATTGTGCGGAGCGCGCCTTCGTCGAGCTTGTCCTCCGACAGTTAGTCTGGTGTTTGATGGAAAGCAAGGCAACCGGGCTTCAAGAAATGCTTGGGGACGGGACACATACCTCCGAGCCGCTCCTTCCATCGCGTCGGCGGAAGAGCGGGAGGATACGTGAGAGTGGGAGCCGAATCGTGCTGCGTCGGGCAGTGTGGCTCGCCAGGCCGTATGCGCGAAAAAGAAAGGCTTCGCATCGCTGCCCCTGGAGAGCCGTTCCACATATTTTCTGCGACGGCCGCTCCTCGCGGGAACACAGCCCGCTCCGCGAGGCATGTTCTCAGTCATGTGCTAGCTGCTGCATCTCTTTCCCTCTCTTCGCCCGAAGGGCTTTGCTTATTCCTATGCTAGTCTCGCCAGATCCGGGACTAGGCGTGGCGCACTGTTTGCCCGCCCCGCCCCNGAAATCGCCTTGCGCGAATTCCGCTGTTTTCGTGTCCTACACTGCACGAAGCTCGACATACAACCTGTACATCGCCTTGAGGATTTCTTGGAGTCCTAATTCACGACCTCCGCCATCGCCGCTGCTGCCATCTCTAAGGCTTTAAACCTAGTCGAAGCTACTACACACGCCATCGCTTCACAGAGCCAACCAAGCCAAGACGGTGAAATCTCTAGCTCAATTGCAAGTACCACAAACGCCGAGCTAAGCTACCACACGCACCATCGCATCAGAGAGACAACAGCTGTCGAAGACAATTGCAAGAGACGGTCCCGACATCGCTTCATGATAGCAACGGCAGCTATCAAATATGCGCTTACTGCACGAAGCTCAATACGCAACCTATACAACTTTAGGATTTCTTGGAGTCCTACGGTACACATACTTCACGACCTCCGCCATCGCCGCTGCCGCCACCTCTAAGGCTTTAAAACCCAGTCGTCTGTCGAAGACAGAAGCAAGTCACGGTCACGACATCGCTTCATGATAGCAACGACAGCTATCAATTGAGCTTACTGCACGAAGCTAAGCCAACAAAAAACACTGCCATCGCCGCAGCAGTCGCCGTCCTCGTGCAGTCGCGAGATTTTCCAATGCGCCCGCCAGAGCGCGCGCGTGCGCGCGTTGTGGCTTCCAAACAAAAAACAAGTCCTCGGGTTTGGTGGCTCTTGAATCGGCTGTCTGCGTGGCTTCCAACCAACAAAAGGTCCTTGAGTCGGCTGTCTGTGTGGCTTCTGAACAAAAAACCTTGTTTTCGGTGGCTCTTGGATCGGCTGTCTGCGTGGCTTCCGAACAAAAAAGGTCCTTGAATCGGCTGTCTGCGTGGCTTCCAAACAAAAAACAAGTCCTCGGGTTCGGTGGCTCTTGAATCGGCTGTCTGCGCGGCTTCCAACCAACACAAGGTCCTTGAATCGGCTGTCTGTGTGGCTTCTGAACAAAAAAACTTGTTTTCGGTGGCTCTTGGATCGGCTGTCTGCGTGGCTTCCGAACAAAAAAGGTCCTCGAATCCGCTGTCTGCGTGGCTTCCAAACAAAAAACAAGTCCTCGGGTTTGGTGGCTCTTGAATCTGTCTGCGTGGCTTCCAACCAACAAAAGGTCCTTGAATCGGGCTGTCTGTGTGGCTTTTCGGTGGCTGTTGGATCGGCTGTCTGCATGGCTTCCGAACAAAAAAAGTCCTTGAATCGGCTGTCTGCGTGGCTTCCAAACAAAAAACAAGTCCTCGGGTTTGGTGGCTCTTGAATCGGCTGTCTGCGTGGCTTCCAACCAACAAAAGGTCCTTGAATCGGCTGTCTGTGTGGCTTCTGAACAAAACCTTGTTTCCGGTGGCTCTTGGATCGGCCGTCTGCGTGGCTTCCGAACAAAAAAAGTCCTTGAATCGGCTGTCTGCGTGGCTCCCAAACAAAAAACAAGTCCTCGGGTTTGGTGGCTCTTGAATCGGCTATCTGCGCGGCTTCCAACCAACAAAAGGTCCTTGAATCGGCTGTCTGCGTGGCTTCTGAACAAAAAAAACCTTGTTTTCGGTGGCTCTTGGATCGGCTGTCTGCGTGGCTTCCGAACAAAAAAAGTCCTTGAATTGGCTGTCTGCGTGGCTTCCAAACAAAAAACAAGTCCTCGGGTTCGGTGGCTCTTGAATCGGCTGTCTGCGTGGCTTCCGAACAAAAAAAGGTCCTTGAATCGGCTGTCTGTGTGGCTTTTCGGTGGCTCTTGGATCGGCTGTCTGCGTGGCTTCCGAACAAAAAAAGTCCTTGAATCGGCTGTCTGCGTGGCTTCCAAACAAAAAACAAGTCCTCGGGTTTGGTGGCTCTTGAATCTGTCTGCGTGGCTTCCAACCAACAAGAGGTCCTCGAATCGGCTGTCTGTGTGGCTTCTGAACAAAAAAACCTTGTTTTCGGTGGCTCTTGGATCGGCCGTCTGCGTGGCTTCCGAACAAAAAAAGTCCTTGAATCGGCGGTCTGCGTGGCTTCCAAGCAAAAAACAAGTCCTCGGGTTTGGTGGCTCTTGACTCGGCTGTCTGCGTGGCTTCCAACCAACAAAGGGTCCTTGAATCTCGCCGCACCCATCCCAGGCGTGCATGCAGTAGTAATCATCATCGTGCCAGTAGAATTTGAAGCTGAACTTTGTGGTATATTGGGCGCACTGTCTGTGTGGCTTCTGAACAAAAAAACCTTGTTTTCGATGGCTCTTGGATCGGCTGTCTGCGTGGCTTCCGAACAAAAAAAGTCCTTGAATCGGCTGTCTGCGTGGCTTCCAAACAAAAAACAAGTCCTCGGGTTCGGTGGCTCTTGAATCGGCTGTCTGCGCGGCTTCCAACCAACAAAAGGTCCTTGAATCGGCTGTCTGTGTGGCTTCTGAACAAAAAAACTTGTTTTCGGTGGCTCTTGGATCGGCCGTCTGCGTGGCTTCCGAACAAAAAAAGTCCTTGAATCGGCTGTCTGCGTGGCTTCTGAACAAAAAAATCTTGTTTTCGGTGGCTGTTGCATCGGCCGTCTGCGTGGTTTCCGACCCAAAAAGTCCTCGAATCGGCTGTCTGCGTGGCTTCTGAAAAAAATCTTGTTTTTGGTGGCTCTTGAATCGGCCGTCTGCGTGGCTTCCGACCAAAAAGTCCTTGAAGCGGCTGTCTGCGTGGCTTCTGAACAAAAAATCTTGTTTTCGGTGGCTCTTGAATCGGCTGTCTGCGTGGCTTCCGAACAAAAAAAGTCCTCGGGTGTGGTGGCTCTTGAATCGGCCGTCTGCGTGGCTTCCGACCAAAAAGTCCTTCAATCGGCTGTCTGCGTGGCTTCTGAACAAAAATATCTTGTTTTTAGTGGCTGTTGCATCGGCCGTCTGCGTGGCTTCCGACCCAACAGGGCTCTTGAATCGGCCGTCTGCGTGGCTTCCGACCAAAAGTTCGTTGAATCGGCTGTCTGCGTGGCTTCTGAACAAAAAAACCTTGTTTTTGGTGGCTCTTGAATCGGCTGTCTGCGTGGCTTCCGAACAGAAAAAGTCCTTGAATCGGCTGTCTGTGTGGCTTCTGGACAAAACAAGTCCTCGGGTTTGGTGGCTCTTGAATCGGCTGTCTGCGTGGCTTCCGAACGAAAAAAAGTCCTCGGGTTTGGTGGCTCTCAGCTGTTGTCACACTTGATATCTGTCGTTGCTATCATGAAGCGATGTCGTGATCGTCTCTTGTAATTGTCTTCATGAAGCCCAACGAGTATAGACTGCGTCACGCGCCGCCCAGGCAAATCCTCAAGGAAAATGCAACCCACCGAATAAAAAGAAATGTTGGAAGAACCAAGATAGTTCCTAAAGGAGTTTAGGAACTAAACCCTAAAAGGCGGAGCTGGCTTAGGGTGGGAGCCGCTCGCTCTTCACGGCGCGGGAGGGCATTAGAAACGGTGCGGCCGAAGTCGGCCCCCGTTGTCGCGGCTTCTTAGCGCACTCCGAGGCCGAAATTGTTCCTTATCGAGTTAGTCTGCCCAGGCGGCTTGAAGCCGTCTGTCCGTTCGGCCGCTGGCAAACCCTAAACCCTAAACCCTAAACCCTAAAACCCTAAACCCTAAAACCCTAAACCCTAAACCCTAAACCCTAAAACCCTAAAACCCTAAACCCTAAAACCCTAAACCCTACAACCCTAAACCCTAAACCCTAAACCGACTCCAAAGGCTCTTTTACTGCACCAGCGAAAGCCTGCGCCTTTGGGTCTTGGGGTTTCATGTTTAGGGTATACCTGGACCCTACGGAACCTACCTTTTTAGGGCTCCTTATTATGATTTCCTTATATAAGTCCTTAAAAAGGTAGGTTGCGTAGGGTTAAGGTAGTCGAACATAGGGGCCTTAAACGCTATACTAGAAGTGATAAGGAGGCCTAAGTAGTAACATTGGTAGCTATTCCGGCGCCAATATACTATCGGTACGAAGAAAACCTAAAAGCTTCTTGAAGGACTGTTCCTTCAACCTGGCTCGGACCCCAAACCCTGAACCCGAAATCGTAAACCCCTGCGCTATGATAGGAAATCCATTTATAGGGCGGTGGGGCCTGAGAATATCATGTAATATGATAGATATAAGAAGAGGGAAAGCAAAGCTTTACAGTTGAACTTCAAGGTCATAAAAACAAAACCAAAAACCCTAAACCCTAAACCCCTAAACCCCAAACCCCTAAACCCCGAAAACCCCTAAGACCCCTAAACCCCTGAACCCCTAAACCCCGGAACCCCTAGATGCGACTCTGGGCAAGCCTGGTCAGCTCAAGATAACAAAAAGGGCTCAGGCTCCAGAGGTCCGGTTTACTGTTCAGGTTTAAGGGCTTGGGTTTTAGGGTTTAGGGTTTAGGGTTTAGGGTTTTAGGGTTTACTGTTTAGGTGTTAGGGCTTAGGGTTTGTTTCGGACATTACGGTGAGCTATTGGGCTGGTTCAGCTTGGAGCCAGTAGACCAAACAAGGTCCGCACGTGGGGGAATCCTTCGAAATGCCGAACGGCACAAACCCCGACCCTAAACCCCGAAAACATACAACACCCTGAAGACCCTTCCCATCCACTCCCCCCCTTCATAAAAACAAAACCAAAAACCCTAAACCCTAAACCCCTAAACCCCTAAACCCCAAACCCCTAAACCCCGAAAACCCCTAACACCCCTAAACCCCTGAACCCCTAAACCCCGGAACCCCTAAACCCTAAACCCTCAACCCCTAAACCCTAAACCCCTAAACCCCGAAAACCCCTAACCCCTGAACCCCTAAACCCCTAAACTCCTAGACCCCTAAACCCCTAAACCCCTAAAACCCTAAACCCTAAACCCCTGAACCCTTAAACCCCTAAACCCCCTAAACCCCTCAACCCCTAAACCCCTGAACCCCTAAACCCCTAAACCCCTAAACCCCGGAACCCCTAAACCCCTAAACCCGAAACCCAAAACCCAAAAAGTAACTCTTCCCCAAGCTCTTTGCCAGCCTCGTAGCTGCCTGAGAGGGATCCTCCGGTCAGGGTCAGAAAAGCGCGAACGAAGTGGTGAGGGTCCCAGGATCCATGGGGGCTTTTAGGTTTTTAGGGTTTAGGCTTTAGAGTTTAAGGTTTAGAGTTTAGGGTTTCTAGGGTTTTAGTGTTTTAGGGTTCAAGGGTTAGGGTGTAGGGTTTAGAGTTTAGGGCCTTAATAAGCTAGAGTAGAGCTTTGCTGGTGTAAAGCATAAGTTTTTATAAGAAGGCACCCCAAGAAATACCATTTCTAATTATTCAAACCTTTTATATGATTCCGATAAGGTCTTTTAAGCCTTTACAAGGCCTTACGAAGGCTGTACAAGTGTCTTGCAGGACTTTATACAACCTTCTCAGGTTCTAAAGGGCTTTACAAGGCTTCTCCAGAGGTCTGCCAGGGTTTCAGACAATCTAATGTACTGGCCTTAACAATTAGAACAAATGTTTGGGGTAATCTGGAAGTTTCCGAAAATAGCGGACCCAAATATAGTACCCTAAATAGTAGGATCCTTATTATAAGGACCCCAAAATAAGGTGCCCCTAATTTCTGGAAACTCTCATATTACAAACCCTAAACCCTAAACCGCAGTTGTAGAGGGACCGAGGATCCTCTTATACGAGGTTTGAGGGGCTGGAAATGGGTCGTGGCTGAGGGCTCAAAGCTTCGATTTTACAGCATGTCCCGACGCGATAGCAATGATCATTCGCTAGCGTGGCCGGTGTGAAGAGGCAAACTTCAATGTGACACAGAGATGGAAAGAACGAGAGAGAGAGAGAGATCGGCACGGGAAGCCAGACGGAAAGCGCTTTCTCGTTCCCACCCACCGCGAGTTACACAGGCTGCCGGCCAAAATACCTTAAAATCCGACACCCGAGACCAGAGCAAGGAATCCTAGGCAGCGAAGCCTAAGATGGGAAACCAAGCAAGTATCCGTTGTGTGAAATCTGGGCTGGCATCGGAACAGCTCGTGCTCAGGCCTATCACCGAAGCCCAATGCCCTAAACCCCAGATAGGGGGCCGCTTGGTCATGCTTCTGCCCGCCCGTGCCTCATAAAGCTCCAAAAGGCTCAAAAACCAAACCCCAACGCCCTGTAGGACTTTTGAAAAATCCCAAGCCCAAAATCCTAAAGCCGTAGAGAACCCTTATCACAACAGAAAGGAAGCCCCCTTGGCCCGACAACTTCCTGTCAAATATTGCAAATACCTCCAAAATTCCTGCTTTCACTTATTTCTGATTCTTTAAAAACCCATCCCTTTAAGTCCCCTAGACGGCCCTGGACCCCAAACCCTAAACCCCCAAATCCGAAACCCTAAAGTCCCTAAATCCTAAACCCTATATCCTAAATCCAAAACCCTAAACCCCTAAATCCGAAACCCTAAAGTCCCTACATCCTAAATTCGAAACCCTAAACCAACCCCTGAGTCCCTAAGCCCCTGAACCCTAAGTTCCTAAACCGCAGAGCCAAATGCCGTAAACTTCAGGGTCCCTAAACCCCGAACCATGCCTAGGTAATGTAGGAACCTGAGTTTAGGGTTTAGGGTTATTTAGGATTTAGGGTTTAGGGTTTAAGGTTGAGGGTTCAGGGTTTAGGGTTAGGGTTTAATGTAGGAACCTGATTAAGACGCCTTGGGCCTTTATTAGGGTTCCTTTAAAAGGGGTCTATAAGGGCTAACACAAGGGATCTATAAGGGTACTATAATAATGAGCAATATCAAAGACCGCATCGTCCTCCATCTGCGGCAATTGGTCGGCCGTGACTAAGCGACGCTTGGCAAGTGTGGACAACGGCAGACCAAGATCGGAGCGCTTGAGAGACATCAGGCGGTACTGGAAGCGCAGCATGTGCGTGTTGGAGATGCCTGTCTTGTCCGCCGCTGTATATGTCCGGATGCAGGCACGGCAACCTTGCATGCACATGACAAGCATAAGGCTGGAAAGGGGTTGCGGGTTTAGTTTCGCCCGGCCTCCATGCTGTGCGCGACGAAAAGCGGGACTTCGAGCCACTGTGGCAAGGCTTGCTTGCACGCCTGGGCCTTTAGTAGTATTGGGCGTTATAGGGTCAGGTCCCTACATTATCTGATTAAGTCCCCAAGCCCTAAACCATAAGCCTTAAGTCACCAAATCCGAAACCCAGCTGCGCCCCGAGCCAAGCACCTCCGCCAAAGCAGCACCGAGTAGAAGGCATGCGAAAGCGCGCGAAGCCATCCCAAAGATGCGTGCTTCTTGGTTTAAGTAAACCCTAAACCCTAAACCCCTAAACCCCTAAACCCTAAACCCTAAAGCTTAAGTTTAAGAGTTTAGGGTTTTTTGGGCTTTTCGGGTGTTTTTGGTTCAAGCCTAGGGCTGTAGTTGGGCTTTGGGTTTAGGGTTTATGGCTTTTAGGATTGAGCGTTGGGGCATTTAGGTTTTAACGTTTGAGATTGTTTAGGGTTTAGGGTTTAGGGTTTACGGTTTGAGGTTTCAGGTCTTTTGGGCATATATGATGTTGCAACTCTATAGATGTTGCCAAGGGGTAGTACTACAAGCCAATACTTCTAACTGCAGGAGAACACAAGATCTCCAAACAAGAAGACATAAGAGCTCCTTAACAAAAACATCTAGAATCAAAAGCAACTGTACCTCTCCTGTACCCTAAACCCTAAACCCTAAACCCTAAACCGTTGGTGCCCAGTGCACCATGAAGCTGCGAACCTGAAATCGGCTTCGCCCGGGTCTTCCACTGCGCAGCGTTTAGGGTTGTGGACTTCAGGTTGATCAGACCTGTGGCAAAAATCCGATGATGAATAGAAACCATCCAGAAAACCCATGTAAACCTCTTCCTGAAGCCAAAAAACGGAGCCTTGCAACACTCCGAAGAAATGAGACTCGACCACCCTGCGTATGCACATCCTTTGATCTCGGACCCTTTGAGACATACCCTGGAAACCAGCAACGGTAGATGATGTCACAGTCACACCTTCATCACAAACCAGAAGCCCTATATGATTTAAGGTGTATTACTTAATTAAAATAAGGATTCGGCTCTCTGGGTATCCTGCAGCATAGTCCGGAATCCTACACCTTCTCAGTGACTCCACAACCCCACGGTTAAGGAGTATACTTTCAACCACAGAAGGTTTAGGGTTTGAGTTTATGATTTAAGGCATCTTCCTGATTGAACGGGGCTTTGGAGCCTCAGGTAAACCCTAAACCCAATTATTGATTCCCCCCCGTCCGATTTCACGCGACTGCTCGGGCCGTAGCGTTGGCCACCGTCAACACAGCGGTTGTGGTTGAAGCGGGGCAGCCGGACCAGGACAAGCAGAGCCCCCCGCAGGCCCAGAAAGGGTTTAGGGCTTCGACTGTTGGAGTTTAAACTTCGACTTTTAGAGTCTCCGGTTGAGGCTTTAAAGGAACCCTATTCTAATTATTAAGGCCCCTATACTATAGTACCCTTATCGATCCCTTCTAGACCCCTTGAAAGGAGGCTTGAGGGTTTGGAGTTTGGGGTTTCGGGTTCAGGGTTTCGGGTTGGCACGGATCCATAATTCAGGGTTCAGAGTTGGGTGCAGGGCTGCGGGCCCATGCCGTCGAAGGTTTAGGGTTCAGGGTCCTTGGGTCCTTGAGGCCGGGCTTCGGATTAGGCGTTTAGGGTTTAGGGGTTAGGGTCTAGGGTTTAGGGTCTAGGGTTTAGGGCTTAGGGTTTAGGGCTTAGGGTCTAGGGTTTAGGGTCTAGGGTTTAGGGGTGGGGGGCTCTGAAGAGTCTCGGGTTGCTACTTGAGGGTTCCTGCGAGAGGTCCCGCCGTCCTTTGCTTGCATGCGTGGGGGAGATTCCTTTACAGTCGGCGCCTGGGTTCGTAGTGGGGCCGTCCACACATTCATCTCATCTTTAGCTCTAAGCTGCTGCGACACCATAAAACCGAGACGTCTACAACACGGTTTAGGGTTTAGGGCTGGGGGCCTTCATAGAACCGAAATGTCTACTACAACGACGACGAACACCGACTGCAACAACCACTACCACCACCGCAACCACCACCACGAGCACAGCCAGAACCACAACCACAGGCACAAGCACAAGCACAACCACAGGCACAACAAGCAACTGCAACAGCAACAGCCAGCTTTGCTGATCTTCTCATCGTGCTTCTGCCGCATTCTTGTCACTGTTGGTGTTGCTGTTGTTGGTGTTGTGGTTTCGCTCGCTAACGGTGTTGCCGTGGCTGCTGTTGCTTTTGTTGTTGCTGCTGCTTTCATTGCTGCCGTTCATCCCGAAAGGCTGGGGCTTTCGGCATAAGGGCGGCACACATTCCAATCTCAACCCCAGATAAAAGTCAGGTGTGTGGAAGGTCCACGCACGGCCAGGTTGAACAAAGTCGCAGCTGATCTCGATCTATGCACAAGTGGGCCTTGGGTTCAAGATATATCTGGATTTATGGTGCAGAGAAGTAGCAGCGCGGAGCCAGTCGACTGCTGGAATACAATACAAGCTTCCCAAAGATCCGTGGCACCAGATCAGCCAGCAGCCAAATGATGAAGATGGACATAAGTGACGAAAACCGAATCATCTCCCAAGGCACCTTTCATTACCGCCTCTACAAGCTTGGGATTTAGGGTATAGCCTCTACAAGGAGTGAAGAGGCCTCTAAATGGAACTGCTGCTTTGCCATATACTCTGCTATACTAGGGTTAAAGGGTTACGAGATCATGAGACAAGATCACTGATTTTCGAAGCCAAGGCTTTGGCTCGAAGCTTACCGCAGAATTCTCTGATTGTGCCGGCAACAACTACTGCAAGCCACCCGCATGAAAGCCCTTCGTCCCAAACCCCTGAAGCCCTCAAGCCCTCGACATGAATGCATGAATGCAAAGCCCGAACACTTTACATAAACGCCCATGATGCAGGGGCCTTAATGATTAGAATAGGGTTTTGGGGGTTCCTGATTATAACTATAGTAGATAATACCCCCAAACCCTGTTCTAATTATTAAGGCCCCCTACATTAGCCTAAACCCTGCCCCCCCCCCTCCCCCCACAACCCTGAACAGCACCTGGATGATCAGGAGACTACTGAACAAGCTGAAGCTGGAAGTATGGCGACTTAGTCACTTTCCTCAGAACTAGCCCTGAAGCATAAACCTTTTGGGGACCTTGCTTGCAAATTCACCCAAATTTAAATAGCTACCAGTCCACGATACCTCCACCATACCAAGCTCCCTGATCTCAAATACTTTCGAGGTCTGACATCGTAATTGAAGAAAGGGCTTTGGCGGTCCATTATGCTACACATTTCATAGTCCTAGTGTAATATGCCCCAAAGCCATATGGGGGCTTAGGCTTCTGGATGGGGCCTCCTTAACTTAAACCGTCCTTGTATTACTTGGTTCAACCTAAATACAAGCAGCCTCCCGAAGCGGTGAGAAACCACTTAGAACACAAAATCCCCAAACTCTACTTAGAGGATCATGGGACTTAGTAACGGGGGGTATAAATAAGGATATAAATGGGGCAACTGTAGTCATATGTATTTATAACTCCAATTAAGGCAGCTGTTGCCTTATGACTCATAACCTTAGGTACTAAGTCCCATGATCCTCCAAGTACATCCCCCAATCCGTAAGTTCCAAGCCCCTGAACCCTAACACCCCTGAACCCCGAAACCCTCAACCCTAAAAAGTTGAAGGCTTAACCTTGATACTGGCGGGAGGGGGGTTCGTGGAGGATCTTGGGACTTAGCAAGTAAGGTTATTATAAGTACTTTGGTTGGAGCTACAGTACAACCAAACCAAATACAACCACAGTTACCGTATTTGTAACCCTAGGTACCAAGCCTCATGATCATCTAAGTATCTGGCTTCGCTGGACTTCTGATGTCTTTAAGGGTTTAGGGTTTAGGGTTGGTCTTTAAGGGCCTCAATATACGACTACAGACAATCCTTGGAGTTGAAGGTTTTGAGTTGGGCATTTAGGATTGGAATAGCACGGATGATAGGGTTGATGGACAAAATCCTGCATTACCCATTATAAGGAATATACCATAATTCCCATAGTTTAGAGTCCTTAAGGTCATGCAGGATTTTGGCCATCAGCCGTAGGGTTTAGGCTCTAGGGCAAATTCCCCATGCTTCTCAAAGTCTACTCAGGGAATCTTGGGCCTTAGTACTTGGAGGATCAGGGGACTTAGTAAGTAAGGCTATAAGTACCCTAAGTGGGGTTATAAGTAACTATAGCTATAGTTTCCCTATGTATAACCCTAATTACTAAGTCCCATGATCCTTCAAGTAAGCCATAAGTAGCACTCTACATACAACCCGACTTTTGGCTTCTTGCCTGCTTACTAAATCCCCATGCTTCTCAAATTCTATCTGCCTGACTCCAAAACCTGATGCGCCCAAGAGAAAGCTCTCGAACATGCACACTAAAATGAGGAGTACCTTATTTGAGGGTCCTTATGATAAGGACCCTACTATCTAGGGTGCTATATTAGGGTCCCCTATTTTTGGAAACTCCCTGACCCTACTCCCTTTTTTTGCATGTACACAAAATTATCCTGCAAGCAAAGGATTTAAGGTTTGGGGCTTAGGGTCTAAAGTTTCGGACTTAAGGTCAAGAAAAGGAAGACTCTCTATGGTGCGTCCGACCACCAGGCATGGCTTGGGAGTTCATTCGAAAACCCCCTTCCGGAACAAAGGCCGTGGCATCCACTAATGTTATTTGTCAGGATTTAGTGCTTCGGGCTTGGATAGCCTACCCTATGCCCTGAACCCTGAGGGGTGGAGACTGGCTGTTGGCCTAGTAGTGGTGGTGGTGGTGGTGGTCGTGGTCGTGGTCGTGGTCGTGGTCGTGGTGGTCGTGGTCGTGGTCGTGGTCGTGGTCGTCGTGGTGGTGGTCGGATGGTGGTCGTGGTCATGGTCGTGGTCGTGGTCGTCGTGGTGGTCGTTTTTTTGAACCGCAGCTGGGAGATCCGAGCGTTGCGACAGGGAATCGGTCAGTGACTTTGTCACCGGCTGCGTACAGCAGCACATGGCTTAATGCACGTACCAGGGCTCGCCTCGCCACGAATGTCGAGGCGCATAGAGTAGGGCGATTAAATAATTAATTGGCTGCGTAGAGTCGCCATGAAGACAAGAGTCGTCCTCCCGAGTCATCCTCCCGATCCGGCATCTCCTGGTAGCCTGAAGCCCAAGTCTGACAGCTGTTGTCGGTGGGAACTGGTAAGTCTGTCCAGCTGCCTAGGTGTAGAGCCGATAAGAATTGTACGATCACCCTCAGACCAAGGTGTGGTAGCATGTGGCTGATGCGGATCAAAGCTTGCAAACGGCAGTCCAACTCTAATCATCGTGCCTGATCCAGANGTAGCATGTGGCTGATGCGGATCAAAGCTTGCAAACGGCAGTCCAACTCTAATCATCGTGCCTGATCCAGACTGAGGGTCCAGCAGATGCGTCCCACCATCATTGCGAACCCAGAGGCAACCACCCATCCAGCGAGAGCAGGGAACAATGATGTTTTCCGTGCCAGGTTGGTTACCCAGATCCCGGTGCATCTGTATCTGGATGTTCCGCTGCAAAGTAACTGTTGCGAATCGCGAGGTCGAGCACATACCTCTGAGGATAGAGGTCAGCAGCTGCGTAGTCCAAGGATAAGCTTCCGTGTTGCACTGCAGTCCCGTAGAGTGCGCAAAGGTAAAGGCGCCCGAGGAAAAGCACTTTTGCCCTGGCAGGGCGTCACACAATTTTCCCCGGCGCCGAGCCGCAGTCTTGTCCGGTAGCAGATCCAGAACGCGGCGCAGATCATCAAAAGAGATACAATCCCGGCCTAGCAGGTCCAACGCCAGTCTTTCCACCTCGAGGGCGGGTGAGTCAAGGGGCACACCCCTGTGGATGGATGAGGTGTCCAGCTGCAACCAAGTTTGATAAGAGGCCACATTCCATTCCCGAAACGGAGTATCTGCGGAGGTAGAGGTGGGAGTCCGCAGGGATCCACCAGCTGTACAGGTATATTCCGCGTCCGCTGTGGTATGTATCAGGGCCACAGTGGCGGTGGGTGTGTGACCTGGGTGTTCCTCAGCGTCAGTTGTCGGATCAGGGTTAGAGGGGAGGCTAGAATCAACCGAAATTAAGGACATAGGACTTCGGGAAGAGCCAAGAGGGGACGACCTGTCATCCGTGAGCGGCAGGTTCGGGTGTGCCAGACCTAGAATAGACGGCAACTCCAGCTCCCAGAGGTCCTCCGGTACATCAGAAGGCCTGCGAGGAAGCATGCGCAGGGCATGTGTATATGGCTGGCGTGCCGGTATGCCGGCTAGCTGCAGGCTGCGACAGAGCTGCGGTGCATGTACTAAAGTCCTAGGTGAGAGGCAATGCTGGGGCATGAGTGAGTGTGTGTTGCATGGGTGCAGGCGTGGCACTGTAAGAAAGGGCAGGCGAGCATCACATAGGCAGGAAAGCTGAGAATATTGAAGATTTTTCCGCTCACTGAATTTGCAATAAAGCGGTCCCACTGCGGAGCCCCCGGCTCCGCGGCTGCCTGGCGAGCATACACTGCAGGCCAGAAGGTGCTGAAAAAGGTACAGGCCTAGTGATGCGGCGCTGCCCCGCGCCTGCATATCAGCAGATACACTTCACGTGAGTGGAGGTTCTGCCCCGCATGGTAACTGGAGTTTAGTGGTAACATCCTTGGAATGACTCCATCATCGCAGAAGTGCGCGTCACCTGCATCAAGAAGAAGGGCCGTATAGTGGCCCTCCGTGATGCTATTTCCGGCGTGCAGGCTTGCCGCCTCGACTGTGTAGGTGATGTTGCGCGACTCCAGACCTTCCGAGACAAAAAGCGGGAAGTGGAGGATGCGCGGCCAGGTAACGTTGGCATGATTTTTGCGCGCTCCCTCAGGCCCAAGCGAGTATCGCGGAAACTGAAGAATCATGATTCTAGGAGGCAGCCTCAGTGCATATACCGACGATTGTGTATGCCAGTGGTGAATGAGGTTCTGGGCATGCAGCTGATCCCCTGCCGGTAGTGGAAGGGCAACTGCCTGATCACAGGTGCNTCTAGGAGGCAGCCTCAGTGCATATACCGACGATTGTGTATGCCAGTGGTGAATGAGGTTCTGGGCATGCAGCTGATCCCCTGCCGGTAGTGGAAGGGCAACTGCCTGATCACAGGTGCCGCTGTCGGTTTGGGCCGGCCGCCCATCCTCCTCGAGCCTGCGTGCGCTCCAATCCCCTGTCAATGCCTGGGGACAAAGCCGGCTTGNTATGTGATGAAGAAACTCAGCGCAATCGTGTTGGTGTTGGGCGCGGGCCCAGCCAGCGAGCACAAAGCGCCAAAGGAGCATGCCTGGAAGGAAGTGCGGTCGGTTAGGCAGCCTACGCAAAAAGGCGATAGCCTGCAAGCCAGCATTGGTAAACCCCGTTTCCGAAGCCACGTCCTGCGCTGAGTCTCGAGTGCTACTTTGGGCCCAGAGCAACGAGCGTACTGCAGCGTTAAAGTAGCAGTAGTTGGAGGGATTATTTAGGATGAGGGTCCTCAGCCAAACACGGTCTCCATTAGCTGTTTGAGTNTGCAGCGTTAAAGTAGCAGTAGTTGGAGGGATTATTTAGGATGAGGGTCCTCAGCCAAACACGGTCTCCATTAGCTGTTTGAGTACCGGGGGTCGTTGCAAAGTCGCCTGCCGGAATTGGAGGCCGGCCACCTGGAGGGATGCATTGCCCTGGAGAGTGGTGAGTAGCTGGTAGAGTCTCGTGGCCTCCGGGCATCTGAAGGCCACGTCCATCATGACTCTCACCGTCTGCCCCTCCATTTCCGACTCCAGNTGGAGAGTGGTGAGTAGCTGGTAGAGTCTCGTGGCCTCCGGGCATCTGAAGGCCACGTCCATCATGACTCTCACCGTCTGCCCCTCCATTTCCGACTCCAGTTTTCGGAGGATGTGAAAACGTGACAAGGTGTCGCGATGGGTCAGCTTCTGGATCTCCTTGATGGTGCTCAGAAGCTCCACCTGTGTGATGGGATTGCGGCGGGTGTCCATCTCGAGAGCTCTGAGCTCCCCATTCCAACGCTGAAAGACCCAGTGGCCTTGTTCGTCCATCCATCCGGACTCCCTGGCTTGCTTGATGGCTGTCTCCGTCATGCCCTCGATCGCCGTGCCTAGGGACTCCAAGAGGCTCCAGAACATGGCTTGACGGAGTGGTGTGTCCTTGAGCTTGCTGTCCTTCAGTACCACCTGCTCGCGCCAGTACTCGCCGGCCTTGATGAGGCCTGGGATGACTGATGGTTCTGGGATACGTAGCCACCATATCCAGCCCGT
>BGNK01002243.1:96542-108460 GCA_003297005.1 Symbiodinium sp. clade A Y106
CCCATGTTTAAATTGGATTCGCTGTAGCCTACCTTCAATGGCCGAGATGAATCGGAGAGAGCCTGGGTCCACTATGCGCTTGGAGATGATGGCGAGGATGCCGGCTTGTTTGTGGTCCTGAGCACTGGTGCCTGAGTGGATAAAGTAGTGAGTGTCATCTTCCCACGAGGACTCGAATCTCCACCTCGTTTCCTGTACCAGAAGTATGTCATGCCTGGAGCGCTTCACGTACAAGAGCAGCTCGTCGTAAAGTCCCCCCCCTAGTCCTCCCACGTTCCATGTGATGAGATCATAGTGACGGGATACGCACTGGGAGGAACGGTTTTGTCTGTGCCGTGCCGGTAGATGGCACCTAGGGGCAAGCAGGCTGGAGNCCCCCCCTAGTCCTCCCACGTTCCATGTGATGAGATCATAGTGACGGGATACGCACTGGGAGGAACGGTTTTGTCTGTGCCGTGCCGGTAGATGGCACCTAGGGGCAAGCAGGCTGGAGTCACTGTGTGGGGCGTGTGTTTCAGGACTAATCCACCGTCCTTTGTACCAGGCTCCACCATATCGGTGAGCTCTACGCAATGCTCTGATGTAAGATCGTTTCTGAACCCTAGAGGAGCCCTGAAAGTGCGACGCTGATGTCGCCTGTGTGCCTAGAGAAAGCTTCGCGGCAGTGCGAGCTGTATGTGGGCGGATTGTCGGGTCCGCTTCAGTCACNGTGTGCCTAGAGAAAGCTTCGCGGCAGTGCGAGCTGTATGTGGGCGGATTGTCGGGTCCGCTTCAGTCACACCCCAGGCTGGTGTGACAACCCTCACGTCTAGTGCTCCAATGCTTCGTTGAAATTGTAGTAACAGTAGACCCATGCGAAGACATACACGAGGGTGTCTGGGCTGTGGTCTGGAGCACTCCCCGGACTTGGGACCGGGGGGGCCTTTGGAGAAGAAGTGTGGTGCCTCGTGGGATGGTGTGTGCTTATCATTAATGGGAGAGGCTCGGATGTTGGGCATGACATGGGCTGTCATGCTGGCTGAGAGTCTATACATCTCAGAGAGAGTCAGTCCGAGCACGTAGCCCAGTGAACAAGGCCCGGGCCACGCGCGGGTAAGGGTACTGATGGCCGTCCGGGTCCAAAGACCTGACGGCAAAGCACTCCAGAGCTTGCGCGGGTTCAGGACCCGGTGAGTGGACTGCAGACTACTGTTATGCGCACGGACACGTGAGTCCCCGTACCAAAGAGGCCTGCCTGGCGACACACGTCGTCTGCAGCGTTGTTTCCTGCCATGATATGCCCAGGGATGATGTTGGTGCCCGCGGTTACGCATGAGCGTGGGCACATGCCAGAGGGCGCACCGGCGCCTGCAGCAGTGATAGCCAGTGGGGCATCCGCAGGGTTGCGTGGGGCGACTCCTGCGGTACACGCAATGGTCTGTAGGGGCTCGCCGGGGAATGCAGGCGGGGTGTGGTTGCTGAGGCAAGGGCTGCAGAATCCCAATAAGAGGTGATTTGTGGGGTTGGCCTACATCGGAGGGAGCGGCCCGAGGTGATGGTCTAGGGCATACAGTGTCAGAACATGACTGTAGGGTATGAGGTGCACTTACCATCGGTGAGTGGGCGGGATGTTGCAGGGCTATAGGGGACCAAGCCAAAGGGGTTCCATGGGAACCTGAAGGAATGCTTAGAACACTGTCCCCTGGCGCCCCCTTATACAGGTACCGAGCCATGAAGTCGGACACATTTCCGTCCGGTGTGAAAGCAAGTGGCGGAGTGCCATCACCTAGCTCCCCGGAAGCTGCCGCCCTGCGGAGGGCCGCCCCTGCCTGATCCTGCAGCCGGGCTCTATGACGCATGCTTTCCAGAATCGTCGGTGGCGTCTCCGGGGCACGGGTGTCATCTGGGCAACCATGGTACTCCAGGTCCACATCGCTCAAGAACAGACGCGTGGTGCGATCTGAGTGGAGAGGACGACCCAGCACGGCCAATGCCTCAGTGACTCCCCATCGAACTTCAAAGTCCCTGCGCTCTTGGCAGTAGGTGAGGGATGCTGGCCCCAAGGGCTCACCCAAACGTTCCGGAAGAAGGCTGTATGCTTGGATGACTGTACCAGCACCAGGCGGCGCGAGCGCAGAGCGCTCTCCAGTCTCCACCTCCACCACAACCTCTGGGCTCTCCTGTGGTCGCTGGAGACGACCACGGACTTTGGGAGTAGGTCGAAGGAGGTCGCGTTCCGGGCGGCCAGTGGAGGTGTCAGAGACCTCAGGTGAGTTCCACGTACTCTGAGGGGTCCTAGGCCAGAAAGATCCCACCGGGCCGACAAAGTCCATGGCTGTCACCGCTGCTGAGGCGTCTCCCAGTAAGTCCGGGCCTGCGCCGATGGGTGCTGCATGCGGCCCCTCATCCGAGACGGTCTCAGCGGTCTCCTCTCTGCAATAGTCAGAAGCGGAGGGAGTCACCTGAAGGGCAGCGTAGGGCCTCTGCAGTCTGCGTGCCAGCGCCATGAACTGATCTGGAGGGAGATCGCCCTTAAGCTTGTCATGGTCGAGTGCCTCCGCAATAGCCGCAGCAACAACTGGAGGTGTGGGGCCAGTGCTCATACCATACGCAGTGAGGGGGCGAGCACCCGAGCTCGAGCTCACTGAAGGTGTCTCCTCTTCAGAGCCCGAAGAGATGGCCACCGGCGACCTTCCAGACCTTCTCACATCTGCTGCAGTCTGCCTCTGCGCCTTGGTGGGGCGTGCTCCGTCTCTCACCGAGTCCCGGAGGCGTTTGCGGCGAGGAGCCATGCGCCCAAGGGCGGCTGAGCCTACTATCCGGGGGCCGTGGTTCAACGGGGGACCCCACACTGAAAGACGGTTAGGGTGGGAGTAGGGCGCAGAGGTCCACAGGATGTAATTAGGGTGCCTGTGATTTAGTCCGCTCACCCTATGTCCGACCAGTGCAGGCTGTGGAATGAGGCCAGGCCCGGGATGCTGGGCGGAGTCAGGTTGAAGAAGCTTCCGAGCCCGCTGCTGATTTGTGACACGGGCATACATGCTATTTGCCGGTGACTCGTGGATCCACACGCATGACAGGCTGAACCCGGTCCTATCAGAGGTCAGAACCTGGCTATGTTGTCGACCCTCATAGGCTCCTGTGTCCGCGACACGGCGACGACTGGCAGCGCAGATGTTCGGCTGTCTCGGAGGTACCTGCGGACGAGATGGTGTGGGTAGAAGCTCTATGGGGATCTTACTTTCGGAGGCGGGGGTGCACCCGTTCGTCAAGTAGGCGTTGGAGCAGCGGCTACGGCAGGAACTGGCCAGAGGGAACAAAACGTTGCCATTGGTGAGTGGGGTGCCGTTATCGGATGGGGCACAGTACCGGGCAGAGGGTTGCAACCTCACGCCCAACACCGGAGCACAGTCCTGAGTTAAGGCCGGCCTGTGAGCTGTTCGCAGATCTTCAGGTAGTAGAGCTGGAGGTGGATGTAGAAATTGAACCTCAGTCCATGGATTGAAGATCGATCCTGCGGGGAGGCAGCTTGCGGGTCGGCTCCTCAGAAACCAGTTTGCGCATCTCCCTCCTAGCATCTCCCTGCGTCGGCCCATGCACAGCGGGGAGTGTCTGTAGTTGGGATCCAAAACGAAGTCCCCTAAGTCGAATGTGGCATTCCAACGGCAGCTTCCGGGTCTCAGCGCCATCCAGCCATCGTTGCGCTTGCGTTCGCATGTCNGCGGGGAGTGTCTGTAGTTGGGATCCAAAACGAAGTCCCCTAAGTCGAATGTGGCATTCCAACGGCAGCTTCCGGGTCTCAGCGCCATCCAGCCATCGTTGCGCTTGCGTTCGCATGTCTCTCTCAGCGATCCCAGAAACACGAGCGGGGCCAATGTCGCCATGAGCAGCCATGGTTGCATCACAGAGCCTAAACCCTGAATCCCAGAAGAGGGGCGGGGGAAGGAACGCAAGGGGAAAAGGAGAACACCAACCCACCCCAAGCACAAACCAACCCGGGGCACACAAAAGTTCTCGGGCCCAGACGCTTGTCGTGGTGGTCGTGGTGGTCGTGGTGGTCGTGGTGGTCGTGGTCGTCGTGGTCGTGATGGTCGTGGTCGTCGTGGTCGTTGTGGTCGTTGTGGTCGTCGCGGTCGTGGTAGTCGTNGCGGTGGTGGTGGTCGTGGTGGTAGTGGTGGTAGTGGTGGTGGTGGTGGTGGTCGTCGTGGTGGTGGTGGTGGTGCCGGTGGTGGTGTAGTTATGATGTGACAATGGTGTTAATGTTAATGTCAGAAAGACTAAAAACTAGTAGTCGGTCATAATCACGAAAATATGCATACTAATAGTCGACCCAATAACAGTAGCAATATGCGTAGTGCTGGTAATGGCAGTTCAACAGCGGATGACTGGTTGGGTAATAGCAGTGTTCACAGGAACGCTGCATGTTTCGTATCGCTGTCCTTCTATCGTTTCCTTCTTTGCCTGTCCTATCTTCCTCATGCTGCTTCACGCTTTCGGTCGTCCTTTCTTCCTCCGTTTGTTCCTTCTCCCTTTCCGTCGCCATGTCTTTCGTTCTTTCTTTCCTTCTGTCTTTCTTTCGTTATGTTTTGATGTCGTTCGTTCCTTTCTTCCTTCCTCCTTTACTTCAGAACCCTTTGCCTCCATTCGTTCCACCGAACCAGGACCAAAAAACGAAAGCCCAAAAAGAGCGAGTCCCCAGCCCCTAAACCCTAAACCCTGCACCCGCTACACTAGCGCCAAGCAGGAACCACCAACATGACTATGTGACCCTAAAGGACCTGAACCCTGAACTCCGAATTAGGGTGTTGGGGAATATTATGCTATGATTACGCAGAACAACGGGGTTTGAATACTGCGTATTCAAACCCCTATATGCAGCCCTTACAGAAAAACCTCTTTAATCTTTTCCGAGAATCTGCTTGGTTGGTGTGACAGTCTATTTATGCTGCATGCTTTGTGCTGCTGCCTTTTCAAGCAATAAGACTTTACGGTACAAGTCCACCAGCCTGGCCCCGGCAGGAGAAAAACTACATTCGGCGGTTGCGGCCGAGTGGACGTTTCGGCGAGAAGAAATTGAAGATGGATGGGCCCAAAGCAAACCGAGGTCTGGGGCCTAATATAGGGGCCTGGATAATTAGAATAGGGTTGGGAGCCAATTTTACTGAACCCCCAAAAGAGTATAGATAATGAGCGCTACGGAGCCTTAGGGGGGCATCTTAGTGCCGAGGGTTGCAAAGAGGTTAAGGTGAAGCCCTGCCGGAGCTTGACATTGAGTAGTTTCGCTAGGGTTTAGCTTGTTAGTACAAACGCCTAGCGAAAAGCTGCTGAACCCCTGCCATCGTCACTCAACGTGCTCCCACAGCTTTGTATGAAAGTCATGGAGCTTGCTACTTGGATATCCTAAAAACCCTCGGCATTACCCTGGACCCTACTAAACTTAAGCCCCGCAGCCAGAGACAAGGTGCAAAGAAAAAGCATGGCTTCAGAGAGAGAACGTGCCTCTTCCCAGACCCCAGGCAGGATCTAGTACCCTGTACGGCTAAAGCGTACTTTATAGGCACCCCCCTTAACGGAACCCTTGACGGATCCCTTGAAGGATCCCTTTAAAGGATCTACTTTTTGGATCCTCGCCCCGGGTCTGGGTCGAGATCCTGACCCCGAAGTCTCTACTGAACCCTTCAGAAGATCCTGAAAAGCCCCAAGAACTCTCTTCTTCAAAGGGCTTAGGGTTTATGGTTTAGGGTTTAGGGTTTAGGGTTTAGGGTTTAGGGTTTAGGGCTTAGGGTTTATGGTTTAGGGTTTAGGGTTTAGGGTTTGGGGTTTGGAGCTTAGGGTTTAGGGCCCCAAAAAGTTCAAACTGTCTAATACAGAGCTTCTTTGTAAGGCCAAAAAGTTCCTCCTCTCGGCCAATCCCCACTGCCCGGGTTGAAGGTTCTGCAAACTTGGGTTCGGCTGGCTTCGGGTTTAGGGGTTTTGGGCGTGGGGGGCTCATAAGCATCCAAGGCGTGAGCTAGTTAAGGTCTTTGATTGGCTCCTAGCCAGCATGTACCAGGCACCCATGCCTTTGACATGAAATTCATAGTGTTCGCTATAAGCTGCACATTGTAAACTATGCAGCATTTGTTCTCTTTGTTCTACATGAACCTGCACAACAACAAACCCCAAAATCCTAGGCTCGGCAGGGGCCGTGGATCCCCTCAAACTCCGAAGCATGAAAACAAAAGCGGCGGTTTAGGGGGATGTAGGGGAGGGGGCTCAGGGGGGTTTTTTGTGCGTTTAAGGTCGGAGTTCAAGGGTTTTTTGGGGTTTAAGGGTTTAGGGTTTAGGGGTTTTAGGGTTCAGGGTTTGGGGTTTAGGGTTTTAGGGTTTAGGGTTTCAGGGTTTCAGGGTTCAGGGTTTAGGGTCTAGGAGGACTTCACAGGCAGGGCGCTTTAGGGCTCAGGCAATCCTGTCTTAAACTCCAGATGGCTCGAGGTTGCATGGGCCGCATTGAAAGTGTCTACATCCGGCTGGGTGTTTCTCTGTTGGAGCCCCAGGGTTGAGATTTTGCTTATTGTTATTATTACTATTATTACTGCTATTATTACTATTATTACTACTATTATTACTATTATTACTATTCTTATTGCTACTATTGTTACTATTATTACTACTATTATTACTATTATTACTATTCTTATTACTACTATTATTGCTATTATTACTACTATTATTACTATTATTACTATTATTATTACTACTATTACTATTATTATTACGTGTAGGGCTCAAACAAACCACGAACCCTGAACAGCAGGGTTTACGTGGGTGTTTTTAAACCCTACACCCCTAAACCCCCAAACCCCCAAACCCTAACCCCTAAACTCTCAACCCCTGAACCCCTAAACCCTAAACCCCCTAAACTCTCAACCCCTGAACCCCTAAACCCTAAACCTGAGAGCTGTAGGCTTGGATTTAAGAGTTTTGGATCAGACTTGGAGGATCGTGGGGCGTAGCAAGTAAAGTTACAAGGGATGAGGGTACTATACGGGTTTAGGGTTTAGGATACTGGGGGGGTTCATGCGACTTAGTGTTTAATTATTGTACAAAGATATAAGTACCATAACCCCAATTAGGATCCCGCGTACGGCACTGATAACTGTCAACTCTGCTTACTACCTACGTACTAAGTCCTCCGACCATAGAAATAATAGGGGCCTGGAAAGAAACCAAGAACCGTGAAACCCTAAACTCTCAGACCGCAGGGTTAAGATGTCGAGCAGCTGTTTGGGGATGATTATGTAGCGATTCTTTGGGGATGTTACTACTACTTACACAGACCCTTTGTAGAATCCAGCTAAACCCTATCAAGCCCCAACCCTATAAGACCAAAGAAAGACGAAGCCCGCACCCCAAGCCCTAAACCCTAAACCCCTAAACCCCCTAAACCCCCTAAACCCCCTAAACCCCTAAACCCCTAAACGCCCTAAACCCTAAGCCCTAAGCTCGAAACCCCCAGACTGAGAAGAACCCTCGAATCCACTTGGAGGGGCAGGGGACTTAATAAGTTGGCTATAAGTAAGGTTTTAATTGGGTTAACTCCATTTAAATTTAGCCGTTTAGGGTTTAGGCTTTAGGGGTAAACTCTACTTATAACCTACTTGCTAAGTCCCCTGCCCCTTCAAGTACCCCCTGTACTTGGAGGGTCGGACGGCGTTCTAAGTAGGTAACAAGTGAGTATAAGAGGGTCCCTTTTTGGGGTACCCTAAATATTAGGTGCCGTACTATATATTAGGGACCCAAAGAGGGACCATAATTTTGACAACCACCCAAGTAGAGTTGTAAGTGCCCTAGGTTAGCTTCTAATTGGGGTTACGGTACTTATAACTCTATAGAATAACTACTTACTAAGTCCCGTGGTCTGCCAAGTAAGGACCCCATAAAACCCGTTTCAGCAGGAGGTTCGCGCTGACGCTTACGAGTTAAGGCTGTAGGGTTTAGAAACGGTAAACCCTCGAGCCTACACTGGCTAGGAGTGCAGAGTTTAGGGTCAGGATCAGAGAAAGTGGACTCTAATACGCAGCAAAATCTTTCCAAAACACCCAGCACGATCTTGCTGTTGAAGACGATTCGGTGTGGCAGGGCCCCTCGACATTGAAGACCCCTATGAAGAACCTGAAGAATTACCTGAAGCTGCGTGAACGCAAAACCCAAGATCATTCTCCCTCAATGCCTGCCTGAGCATCAGCAACCTGCACTACCTAAGGCTTCTGACTATGATGTCGGGGTATGCTGGGCCTGTATGGACGGTGTTTAGGGCCCATGAACTCGCTGGTCGCGAGATCGACAAAACCTGCCCTGCCAAAACCTTAAACGCTAAATCCTACACCCAGGAATACGCATTCTTGGGTGAGACCCAATCTAGGGGTCGGAATAATCAGTAGTGACACACCGCTCACAGTGGCCCCGATACTAAAGGTCTATCAACCCTACCAATGCCTGGCACAAGCCATGCTTAAACTTCCATAAACCGTTCTAAATCGCTTATAAACGCGCAAGAAATTACTGTAACCTCTTACAAACTCATAGTGAAGACCTTGAGCCCTAAACCCGAAACCGTCTACACCATAACGTGGTCCTAAACCACGGGGCCTTTGACACTGGGCACACGGAACTCGCGCTAAGCGATGAGGGGAAGGCATCCGGGCAGCCGGGGTGGTTTAGAGTTTGGGGTTTAAGGGTTAGGGTTTTGGGTTTCCGAAACCTTCTACTACGCTGCAGAGAACAAACTCTCTGGCACTGCAAGACGAGAAGCCCAAAGCTTGCAATTGCAACAGAGATACCAAACAATACCAACTCCCCACTAGAAACCAGAAGTAAGCTCTTCATTTAAGACGCTTTGCCAAAGGCTCGAAGAACTCAGATACCAAGGTTTTTGGATTCAAAACCCACACTGAACATGCTTTGATGCGCCATTGTGGAGTCCCATGTTTTGCAACCTCCGGGTAACAGAGTATCCAACACGAACACACCAGCTCAAGAGAGAGCCCTGCCAAACTTTGAGCAGCAAAGTTTCGCTGGAATCAAAGCCATAAGCTGAACACGTACGTGGATCCCCTGAACCGCTAGAGTTAAAAGCCTAGGGTGCATAGTATATACTTGTTACCACTGCCACCGTCATACAGCTCAGAGTACTGATACCCTCATACCTGGACAACTACTGCAACCACCGCTGCCACTGCTGCTGCTGCTGCTGCCGCAGCTGATGCTGCTGCTGCTGCTGCCGCTGCCGCTGCCGTTGCCGCTCCTACCACTACCCACTACCACTACCACTACCAGTACCACTACCGCTACCACTACTACCACTGCTACCACTGCTACCACTGCTACCACTAACTACCACTACTACCACTACTACCAGTACTACCAGTACTACCACTACTACTACTACTACGACGACTACTACGACGACGACTACGACTACCACTACCACTACCACTACACTACCACTACTACTACTACTACTGCTACTGCTACTACTACTACTACTACTAGAACTACTACTACTCCTACTACTACTACTACTACTGCTACTACTACTACTACTACTACTGCTACTACTACTACTACTACGACGACTACTACGACGACGACTACGACTACCACTACCACTACCACTACACTACCACTACTACTACTACTACTACTACTCCTACTACTACTACTACTACTACTACTACTACTACTGCTACTACTACTACTACTACTACTGCTACTACTACTACTACTACTACTACTACTACTACTACTACTACTACTGCTACTACTACTGCTACTACTACTACTACTACCACTACTACCACTATTACTAAACCCTTAACTCTACACCCTAAAACCTAAAATGCAAGCTACAAGGACGACAATGACCACCCTTACCAGCATACTGCGACGAAAAAGACGACGACGAGGAGGTCGACGAGCAAATACGATGGCCAATGATGCTGAAAGCTAGTAGCTTCAGGGAGAGGGTTTAGGGTTTAGGGTTGAGGGTTGATACTAAACATCTGAACGCTATCCACAAGCACTCTCATCACAGAGACAGAAGGTTCAGGACCTATCCCGGCGCTCTCATGCCTGCACTGCAGGGCTCTGGAGCGCAAGACTGAACTTGGCTGATTTCTGAACCCCCTCTAAAAGTTAAACTTTTAGCCTCCTTATTATAGTTCATATAGAAACCCAAAAAGTTAAAGTCCTAAGAGCCAACCAGAGGAACGCCAAGTGAAAATGCTAAGATCGGCGAGTCGAGCCGGGAAAGCAGCAAAGTCACGAAGCCTTTCCCTCGAAGCTAGAACCAACAGTCAAGGGCCTCGACCTACAGCAGGGTGTAGGGTTTGAGGTTGAGGGCCTCTACAGGAGGGTTTAGGATGTAGGGTTAAGGGGCTCTACAGGAGGGTTTAGGATGTAAGGTTAAGGGGCTCTACAGTAGCAGCTTCGGCCGAAAGCCCTCGGCCCGAAACCTTAAGCCGGCTTAGGGTTTAGGGCTTAATGTTTAGGGATTAGGGTTTAGGGGTTTAGGGGTTTAGGGGTGTTGGGTTTAGGGGTTTAGGGGTTTAGGGGTTAGGGGTTTTGGGTTTAGGGGTTTAGGGGCTTAGGGGTTTAGGGTTTAGGGGTTTTCAGTTTTGGGTTTAGGGTTTAGGGTTTAGGGTTTAGGGTTTAGGGGTTTAGGGTTTAGGGGTTTAGGGGTTACGGGTTTAAGGTTTAGGGGTTTAGGGGTTTAGGGCTTAGGGGTTTTAAGTTTTGGGTTTAGGGTTTAGGGGTTTAGGGTTTAGGGGTTTAGGGGTTTAGGGTTTAGGGTTTCGGGTTTCGGGTTCAACAATAAACAAAACTCGGAGGGCATCTAGGTTCCCCAGTGCCCCCTTGATAATAAGGGTACTTTTTGTTTCGGGCATAAAGTTTGATACAAGAGAACCTACAATAAAAAGGTGAAAATTATGATAACCTGCACACAAAGGGAAAACCGAGAATGGTAAGCTATGCCATCTTAATGAGAGGGAAAATTGCCATTTTTATGACCCTAGTTACGAAGTCCCGTGATCCTCTGTGTGAGTTTAGGGGTTGAGAGTTTAAGGGTTTCGGGGAGTAGGACATAGAATTTCATGCTTCCGGGTTTAGGGTTTGGACATTGCGTTTTTGGGTTTGGGGGGAGTTCTCGGATGTTCCCAGTAGGTACACATTCATGCAGGGCCTTCACGACTAAGCAACCCAGTTGTCCAACGTATATTATCAACCTCCACCTTCACCCCAGACCCTAAACCCTAAACCCTAAACCCTGAACCCCTAAACCCTGAACCCCTAACCCTAAACCCTAAACCCTAATTGCTGCCGGGTGCGCTCTCCTGTCCTTGCTGAAGCTCAAGACAGTCTTTTCAAGGCGCAGGCACTGGAAGTTAGAGATCTTGCATGCACAAAACGAGCTCTGGTACAGGTTGAAGAGNCTTGCTGAAGCTCAAGACAGTCTTTTCAAGGCGCAGGCACTGGAAGTTAGAGATCTTGCATGCACAAAACGAGCTCTGGTACAGGTTGAAGAGCATCACAGGTGTGCCAGAACAGACCCGGTTGCAGAGCATCACAGGTGTGCCAGAACAGACCTTGCATGCACAAAACGGGCTCTGGTACAGGTTGAAGGGCGGGCAGGGCGGGCCCAGCATCTTGTGGCCAAAATGGCCTTCGATAAACAGCATGGAGTTTCAGTAAGCAGCTGCGCGGCCACTCATCCAACTGCATACCTGATTGCAGTCTACAGGCCCTCCGTTGGACCGCTGCCTCAGCAATACCTCTTTCATTGCTGCCGGGTGCGCTCTCCTGTCCTTGCTGAAGCTCAAGACAGTCTTTTCAAGGCGCAGGCACTGGAAGTTAGAGATCTTGCATGCACAAAACGAGCTCTGGTACAGGTTGAAGAG